>JAQJVK010000001.1:48505755-48579032 GCA_035578135.1 Flexamia atlantica | reverse complement strand
CCTAAATACGCTCTTTTTTATTCCTAGGAATTAAAAGCTGATGTACTTGATACCAGCTGACTCTTTATGGTCCTAGGACTATAAAAGTCAAAAAGTGCCGAGTAAGTCGTAATAATCGAACAATATTCATTCGTTTACAAATAATCGAAACATTCATCGTTATTATTGAAACATTCATTGTTGTCAGTTTAATCAATTTGTGAAACTCGCTCATTTCACCAATCGATTATTAATATATGCGTTCGATACGTCGATAGTTGTTCATTATTGTCAGTCTACCCTAACACAAATGAAACAGACAATCAGCTGATTGCTTCAAACAGCAAGAACAAGACATCTTTTCTTTGGTGGCATCTTTTGAAGGCATCTTTAAAGGTAAACAAGCTGTAACATTTTGGTTTTCTTAAGTAGTTTACGTATTCATTTCAAGGACCTAAAGTGACGCTTTTCGTTACTCGGTCATTTTTCAACCTTGGCTTTCAGCCGAGTTGTAAAACTTGACCTTGTAGGAAAAGCGTCACTTTAGGTCCTTGTAATGAAATATACTATTCTAAACTACATTCAGGAAAAGAAAATAGGTGAATTATAAACTTTAAAAAACATTTCCGAAAAAAACATTCAACCCACTAGGTTAGTGAGAAGTGTTAAGTGGGCCACTGCTCACTTAGTAATGTTGATCGACACCACCTTCTCTCATGTTGTCATTCCCCGTTCCCAATCGTATTCCTTCATCCTTCGTAGTCGTTCCTTCATCAAACGTATTCATCAAGGATTAATTCATGTTTTCAACTTTAATTTCTTTCTTTAAAATTTTTAGCAAAAAAATTAGAATCGTCGTCGCTCTTTTGCTTCTTGCCATCCGGTTTACATAATTACTTTTTCCTTATTTTAAACGAATATTAAAGAATGCGTGCGGCAATTATCTTTCATTTTTGATACCCTAGAACACAGCACATACGACATTCTAGATGGATACTAAAGTGGGGCACAATGGTATTTCCTTTTTCCCCATAAAGTGAATGGATACCGATCTTATATATCTATGCAAAATAATAATACAATTGTACTGGTTACAACGTATATTTCGTTCTGAGATCCTTTACATGTTAAAAATAATCATGCATTACAAGTTATTACAAAACTTATGCAAAAGTTATTACAAAGTTATGCAGTTGTGTGTCATGCAAAAGTTGGATTACAAATACAGTTGGATTGCATAAAGTTGGATTACAAAACTAAGATCGAATCGATCAACAAATAAAAATATTGTTAGAACTGATTTGTGCAGGACAAATTAATATTACTTCAAGTATAACAGGCAAAAGGTTTCTAGGTTCAATTTGATATACTTCATCAAAAAGACTCCTGTCAAGGCTTTATGTATTTGGAATAGAAATGAGGGTCATACCACACTGAACGAGTTTTCCCGCTCCTTTTGAAAGGTTTTGACCCGCCCGATATAGCACCCTCCATTTACATAAGGTGATACTACTTCACGGTTGGGAAAACTCGCGCAAAGGAAGAGGGGAAACCGTCCAGGATGACATTGGCCTAGAGGTTTAACTTAACTTAGAAGATAATAATGAAAAATAAGTGCGTAAATAAACTAAACTGAAGATACATAACAGTTACAAGCCACTCAAAAATTTTTTTTACAATTTGTTTTGAACTTCGACATATGCAACTTAAGAATTATATAGAAAAAGTTGTTGTTTATCATGACATAAATTATGAACCAATCACTATTAAAAATATATAACTTGTCGACATTTAGAAATTTAAAGTTTGATTCCTTTAGGATGCTTTATGTTAGGTTAACGTAACAATAACCGTGAAGGTGGGTAACGTGGGCGGCAGGACTAAGCAAACGAACCCTTAGTGTGTCCCGAGAGATTATTAATTATATCGGGGTCAGAATAAACTGAGCTCAGAGGACCATTTCTGCTAACTGTGGTTCTGCGTCTTCTATGCTTTCAAGTTTTCATTAAATTTAAAGATTGGTGTCAGATAAAACAAATACTTATTGGCGATTGTTTGTACATAAGCGCCTCGCACCAGCGCTGCGCATTTTATCTCACGTTTGCTTTGGGGTCTTAAAAGACTGACCCTCTATTTGTATTTATTTTGTGTTTATGCTGTAAGCCGATACTCTAAAGAGAGCTTTCAACATCGCACATGGATATTAGAGCCATGAACGTGTTTTGACTATCTTATTAAAATAAATCAGATTTCTTTCGTTTTCACTGGCAATAAATATTCTTCAGTAAATTCCCCCTATAGGAAAGAAGCTATTACCGAAGGTCTTATGATTAGACCTAATTTGAAGACTATGATAACTTGTCGTTTGGGGCCCCAGAAGCCAAAAATACCATTCGTTCAATGTGTCTGTGAGCACGATAGCAATCGCAAAAATGGTCCGACATTTACAAAATTTGATAAAATAAGCAGGATATAAAATTTTATTTATTTCACGTAAGGTTAACATTGGGACAAAGTACTTTCAATATCTCGGTAATCAATGGACATACCATTGTTCTACCTGGTAGGCCAAGTAGTCTAGTACGCAGATCTTGTATGGATCAGTCCTTCTATTCAGTCTAAGGCCATCCACTGCTACCACACTTGGTGGCGCTCTTTGACTGTTTGTTTCCTTCTTCTCGTTCTCAGCTCTTCTGATGTTAACTTCCCATCCACCGGCGAACGTTTCTCCGCACTGTGCGTAAGCAACACCGTGCGTTGGCTCTGGACCAATGAGCGGGCTGCAACTCCCCTGTTTGCCCACATGTCAGCTCCCTCATTGCCAGCCATTCCTTTGTGCCCTGGAACCTAACTAAGAATTACCTTATTGCTCTCTCCTAGGATTTTCATGATCTGATGACAGTCCCACACTGGCTCAGAGGTGAAGTCGTAGCTGTCAAGTGCCATCAGTGCTGCTCTGCTGTCTGAGTTCATGTATATAGTTGTGACCTTTGAGGCCACGATCCACACACATTCTCGCACACTCAGACAACGCAGCAACCTCTGCTTGTAATACGTTAGCCAGATTCCACAGGCTTACACAGCAATGCACCTCGAGTCTGACACCATTTATTTCTGTCCCTGTTCCGGTTGGCTTTGTCGAGCCACCCGAATATCAGGTGATGCCCCTCTTCATGTACTCAGGTTCATATTTTTCCCAGACAGCCCTGTCAAGAATGTTGACATTGTATACTTTCTCTAGATCAGTGATCTTTGCCATCCTGTCTGATGCCAAATCCAAGGATTCCATCTGCAGGGTGTTCACAATCCTTGTGTGTTCACTCGAGGCGTTTTACTTCCAGTTACCACTGCAACTCATCGTATAGGCTGCCATCCTTGCTTCTCCCTTCACGAAAATGTCGAGAGTTGGGAAGTTTAGCACTACTTCCAAGGTTGTAGTTGGAGTGCCTCTCATCCCATACAGCACATAACGTCTATACAACGTCTATATAAGGGCTTGCAAGTTACATTGACGTCTAGGTCAAAATTCGTACATCTATTAGACATCTGCGATATCATGTCAAAAATACATCTAACGCGGATGTCAAAATGGCGTCAATTAGACGTTGTCGTACATGTATATGACGTCAACGTAATAACATTTAATAGACGATGTATAGACATCGCCGACATCGCCGAAAATAATAAACCAAGTATATTGTACAAATGAGTATATTTTTCGTCAATAAAAACAATATCGCTGAAAACAGAATATCAATTAAACTTTTTTGAAATAAAAATCTAACGACGTTATTTCCTTAATTTTATTTTATTTCCCTGATGACTACAATAATAAAAAAACTTAACATTTTTATTGGTTTGAATCCCAAATTAATCTGTTATTGTTTACCTCACTATGCCCACATAACAGGTTGTTTTTCGGCAAAGTTGCCTTCATTTGTTGTTGGTCTGATAAAGCAACTTTTCACTAGCAAATTTGTCACACATTTGCAGTTCTTTGTCTAGGCAAAGCCGTTTCCTGATAGTTATGACAACTTGGCGGCAACTTAACATGAGTTTGCCATTTCACATATTCACCGTAGGTTACAACTCAGCCTTTTTGGTTTGTAAATATAAATAAATAAATAAATATCTTTAATTATAAGTACAGGTAGGTGACTCTTATATTTTCTTCTTAATTCTAATTAATTATTATTGTTCAAGATGGCGTCATTATAATTAGTGTGATACTAGCCTATTTAATATTTAAATTTGAAATAAAAGAATGGTAATCTGTTACAAAACTATTATTTATTCAACAATAACAATAAATATGAATATCAAAATCGAACTCTAGGGGGACGTACAAGGATTATTACAGTGGATGGGGTTAGATAAAATTACTTATGCTAATTGGATTAATATGGTACAATTTAAGGGCATTAGCTCAGTTCTTGAGAAGCATGATCTCTTCACATAGGGTTCTGGGAATCGTGCGGGCATGACATTGAAAAATTAATTTGTTTGAATATCACAATCATAAATACTTTTAAATAGAATAAATAATTTTGATAATAATATAAATTGCCAATTCTGATCTCTTTTTATATTTAATTAAATCAAGTCTTTGTTTGAAAGTCTGTTCCTCTTCAACAATGGTTGGTGAAGTAAATTTTGGATTGGTCTTACCAAGAGTTTATCTCTTCACCCTGATCTTTTCTTCAGATAGATAAATTTGGCCACTTAAAGGGGAATCAACTAAGATCAGGTTTACCGCTGGCTAACCAAAAAAAAAAAAATCTACTAATTAAGGGGGATGAAATTTAAAATTGGAACGAGGTCCAGGTACAATGAAGTTAACACTTGGCCATCTCTCTCTGGAATAGAAGCTGGAGTCCTTTACAATGGTTCCACTTTTCACTTTAACAATGTAACACATGGTTCACTAACTTGGTCTTTGGTAAACACTTCACTGAATTATTAGAGATCAAATTTTGAAAAACATGCTATATAAAATAGATAATTTGAGATAGCGTTCCCTGACCCATAAATATAAATTATATTAAATTATGAATACAGCTGATCTAACTTAACTTATCTAAAATTTTTATGGTAGATGGTAATAAATTAATGAATGATTTTAGGAAAATAACATTATCAAATAATTTATATTAACTGAGTGATATACTAGGTTGACATATTATATACAAATAATTATTAAGCTGTGTGTTTGTTTATTTATATGGGTGTTCATTTATGAAATTTAAATGTAAATGTTTGTGAACTATTACAATATCCCCTCAGAGTTGAATTAATTTAAAGAATTGAAATTAATGAAAACTCGATAATAATAGGAACAAATATTTACAAAACTATACTAAATGATAAAATATTTATTTATAATTTAAAATGATGATTTCTTAAAACTAAATGGATTATATGACCTAATATTTACAATCATAACTTCAGGTCCTAATACTGTCCACGCGCACTTCACTTATTTCAAATTTTGTTTCACTGTTCAACATTTATTACACTATTGTTTATATTTACTGGAGTCTTTTATCCCCTCAATCCATAAATAAACAAATTAATCTACAACTTTTAATTAGTTGTCCGTGTATTGTCCAAATGTTTATATAACTGTTAATAACACTATTTACACTGTATTTATTGTTGATCTCGGTTTGGCGTTATATATTTTCTAAGAGCAGTTACATGGTAGGGTCCAAACTCTTGTTCTTCATTTAACTTTTGTACAAAATAAGTCGAATGTCCCAGGACAATTAACATGAATTTCACATTTCCTCGGCCAGGCGGCAAAGGACCTATAATGTCGATAGCTAACTGTTCGTTCTTCTGATTACAACTGATACCTTGGGCGAAACCTCTTGGTGGATGAGTATCATTTTTGCACCGTTGGCACGAGTCACAGGATGCCAGGTATTGCCGGATTCTTCGATTCATGTTCTTGAAAATGAAACATTCTCTGAGTAAATCAAAACATTTCTTAGACCAGCAATGGAGGTAGTAGCAATGACACTCCCAAATAAGGCGATTTATGATGGTTTCTGGTACTACTATGAGCCATTTATTAAGGTGCTTTTGGTATAGTATTTCCTGGTGTAATTTATATGATTGTTTGATTTTTGTGTGTTCAGGTGTATCTTGGGGTATTAATAATATTTGACGAATCTCTTGAAGGCGGGGATCTTGTGACTGTAATTTCCCAATGTTTCGGAGATCTTCTTGTAGTCTAGGGTCTGGAATTCTTCTAATATAATTGATAATTAATTCTCTCTGAGATGTTTCCTGGTTCTCTTCAACTGGGTAACTTATTCTGCTCAGGGCG
The DNA here is from genome assembly GCA_035578135.1 of Flexamia atlantica. Taxonomy (NCBI): domain Eukaryota; kingdom Metazoa; phylum Arthropoda; class Insecta; order Hemiptera; family Cicadellidae; genus Flexamia; species Flexamia atlantica. The sequence continues at coordinate 48,572,722 of JAQJVK010000001.1, read as the reverse complement.
TCGGCTGTCGAATTATCGGCTCCTTTACAGTGATGGATCGTGAAATTGTACTCTTGAATCGTCAATGCCCACCTTGTTAATCTATTATTCAAGAGTTTACAGGTTTTTAGAAATGTTAATGCATGATGGTCAGTTATGATGTTTAATTTTGAGCCCAATATTATATACCGTGTTTTCTGTAAACAATAGATGATGGCGAGTAATTCTTTTTCAGTGGTCGTATATCTTTGCTCTGCTGGCTGCAGTGTCCGTGATAAAAACATAATTGCTGCTTTGTCTCCATTATCTCGGTATTGAAATAAATGTCCGCCTATCGAAAAATCTGATGCATCCGTTTGTAGGTAGAAGGGCTTCGTATGGTCTGGATGGTGAAGAACATTCATTTTTAGAAATAGGTTCTTAACTCTTTGAAAAGTTTTATCATCTTCTTCGGTCCAGATAAATTTTTGTTTCTTTGAGGTGAGGCGTAGTAAGGGTTGGATTGTTTCTGAATACTTGTCAATAAATTTATTATAATAGTTAATGCATCCCAAAAATGATTTTAACTGTGTCCTATTTTTAGGTGTGGGGAAATCGAGGATTGGTTTGACCCGCTCCTGGTCCATTTCCAAACCGGTTTCTGTTAATGTGTACCCCAAGAACGGAACTGAACTTTGACAAAATTTTGATTTTAAAAACTTTATCGTCATATTTGCTTCAGCTAATTTATTGAAAATATACCTCAAATGTTTTAAGTGTGTTTGGAAGTCGGGTGAAACTATACAAATGTCGTCTACATAAATTAAGGTGAATTTTTCTACTTCCTCATCGAAAACTTTGTCCAATGCCCTTACTAATGCTGCCTGAGATGTGTTGATTCCAAATGGTGTAACTTTGTAGTGGTAGGTCTTTCCTCGGAACTGGAATGCTGTGTATTTTCTCGATTCTTCAGATAGTGGAACTTGCCAATATGATGAAGTTAGATCGATACTACTGATAAATTTTGCACCTTGACATTTTGCTAATAATTCATTGACACTTCTATTACATTCGTAATCTGGAATAATAATTTCGTTCGCTTTTCTAGCATCCAAACAAAGTCTTATTTCACCAGTTTTCTTGACGACCGGGATAATTGGGTTTATAAAAGTGCTGTTGCTTCGCTCTATGATCCCTAGGCGTTCCATTTCCCTTATTTCTCGCATGACTGCGTCTTGGTGTGCTAATGGTACTGGGTAGGTATGACATTTAAAATTTTGAGGATTTTCGACTCTTAATACATGCTGGTATTTGTTACATAACCCAGGTTGGTCGGAGAATACATCTTGAAAGTCCAATAACAAATCAGTTAATTGTTGTTTTTGAATACTATTTAGATTTAAATTATTTTTGAGGGATTCTGTAATTATTTCAGGGGATAATTCACATGATGTTCTGGGGTTTGTTTCTTCAATATAATAACACTCTTCGTATGGATCTTCATTGCAGCAGTAATCTTCTAAATTATCCACATTTTTATCATTAGTGATTATATGGCATAAAATTCCAGCTCGATTTGTGTTATTGAATTGAATTACTAAATCTGTATCATTAATATTCATATGCATTTCACCCTTTTCAAAATTTATCTTCATCTTCCAGGCACTAAGTGTATCTATCCCGATAATTACTGATTGTATTAGTTTTGGTACTACGAGCATTTGTGTTAATATAGTTTGTTGACCAATGGTAATAGGAATCATTACGATTTTTGAAATTTTCCGGGATTTTTCATTGGTTGCTGTTCTAATGTGCATATTATTTACTGGTAATTCTTCTATTTTTCCTAATTCACTCCGATTTGATATGTACCAATCTTCTGCTAGACATGTAATGTTAGAACCTGTATCAATGAGAGCTGTAACTTCTTTGCTTTTGATCTTTATTCTTATTTCGGGGCATTTTTGCGATATAGTCGTATGAGTATTTTGTTCTGTTTCTTCTTCAAATAAAAACTCCCGATCACAATAAATATTGCTCAAAGTTAAACTATTGGTATCTGATTCATTATGCATGTTATTTACATTATTTACAATTTCAATTGACCTCTTATGTCCGACTTCTTTCTTATTTTGCACTGAAGATGTGTTCTTCTGATTTGAGCTATTTACATGGAGAATGAGGTCACCACCATCATCAGTGCCTCTCAGTTTAAATCCTGATTATTTTCCTCTGGCACTAGGTTTGCGTTCTCCTCAATAATGGCAGCGCACACCTGGTTTTGTTCTTGTGTCGGGTGGTATCTAGGCAGTGGTCTTCTCTCTTCAGACGGCGGTTGGTTTGATGGTAGATTGGGAAACTGTCTTAGGTCACGGTAATCGTTTCCAAATCGATGGCGTCGGTCGTCTCTTTGGTACCGATTATCGTGGTGGAGGTGATTCTCATGTCTCCGATTGTACGGGTGGTACTTAGGTGTGTACGCTCGATTGTCCGTGTTTCTTTCATTGTAGTGTTGGTTATGACCTTTTCTACCGTGTTGGTGGTGGTTTCTATTTACATGATTTTCCTCAGGTGTATTTTCCTTTTTATGTTTATGGTTTTCGTTCCTTTGATGGTTAGGTGACCTTGCTTGTTCTCGCAGATCTTCTCTCTGGAGTAGAGCTTCAAAATCGCAGACCGTCTGAATATTTTGAACTCTATAGGCATCTTGGATTATGTCTCCAAAGTGGTTTGATAGGCAATCGAGGATTTCTTTTTCGTCCAGGGGAGGGTTTAGCGATTTAAGGGTCAACACCCGCTCTATAAAATACTCTGATCGGTTCAGATAACCATTTGGCCGATATCGTTCATTTTCGATCCGTTGTTTGACGCCTCTTTGGATATCTCGGTTCCAATATTTCGATTCAAACATATGTTGAAAATCATCCCATGTGTGAATATCAGTTTTGATTAAATTGAACCACTTTGAGGCATGTCCTTCTAGGCACATTTCAATGAGATCAACTAGGCTTTCCGCACTATTATTTTCTGGATTTAACTGTAGGTTTTTCTCATAATATTTCTTAAGTTTGTTTAGAAATTCCTGGGAATTATGTGTCTTTCCATTAAATTTTGGGTGGGTCATTTCCGGTGTTAATGTCGATCTGCCGTTACACACAATATTAATAGGGACGGGCGCTTGTGTTGTTTGAATGTTGGGTGTAGTAGGTATTTCTAATATTTTCTTATGACACGCCTCCACGGACTCAGCCAATTTCGCAATTTGGTATTCATTGGATTTAATGTTTGGGTTCAGTTCTAATTTGACTTGGTTGATTTCAGCTGTTACTTGTTCTTTGATTTGTGTATAATTTTCCTTACAAATGTTTTCTACCTCCCTGTGTGTCTCTAATTGAATCTGTTTAATTTGTTCAGTGATTTTTAATTGGGTTTTACAATTTTCTGATACGATGATTTGACTAACCTCCTGTTTATGTTGAATGAGGTCTTGTATTAAATTTTCTCTGATTTTGTATTCCCCTTGTTCTAATTTAGTATCAATTTGATCGACTTCCTTAGCCAAATTTTCCTGAAGAATTTTAAGTTGATTTATGTCAGTTTTAAGATTTGACTGTTCATTGTGAATTTGCTGAATTTGATTTTCGACCCGGGCAGAGTGATTTTGAAATTCAGATCTTAAGTTTGCATGTTGTATTTTAATATCAGATTTGATTGCGTTCATATCGGCTTTAATTTCATTTCTTAACTCGGTTTTAAGCGCATTCATGTCAGTTTTAATCGCAGCATTGCTCGATTTAATTTCATTCATGTCGGTTCTAAGTGCATTGATCGCCGCTGCTATTTGTACGAGTGGGTCGACACTGTCGACAGCTGATTCAGTACGAGTATGGTCTGGAATCAGCACAGGAGGGACGGTACTTGTGTCGCTCGTCAAAGAAACTAGCGTTCTGATTGGTTGTTCCGTTCGGTATATTTCGCTCAATGATGATGTAGCGGGGGAAATCGCCGCGGAAGTAGTGGTAGCACTGATTGAGGTTGGCGTTGGTGTTGAAGTGGGAGACGCCGGCTGGGACAAAATCGCGGAACGTTCTGACATTTCACTCACGGCCGAAATTGTTGTCTCATTATTAGAATCACTCGCGTTGTCGGAATTATTTGAGTCGCCTACCGAAACAATGTTTTCTTTGTTCACTGACGGGTCACTGTCCGATTCGCGGTGTACATTTATTGGTTCCGTGTTATTGCCGAATAAAACAAAACTTGTCTGCTCGGACTGCGTCGTTGAAACTTTAGGTTTGTCGGTTGATCTTAAATGGTATTTATGTTCGTCGCCCATATTGAGGTAGTAAGCACGCAATTAGGATTATTATACAATAAATTGGATATTATACTTATATCTAAATGAGGTGAGATGAGTCTTAATCTAGGCTATCTCCTACAAAATTATCTTCTTGCTATCTCAAATAATGTCTGCGATCATTAACTTTTCATTGTCAATGCCCTTACGTTGCGGCGCCAATTACAACTCAGCCTTTTTGGTTTGTAAATATAAATAAATAAATAAATATCTTTAATTATAAGTACAGGTAGGTGACTCTTATATTTTCTTCTTAATTCTAATTAATTATTATTGTTCAAGATGGCGTCATTATAATTAGTGTGATACTAGCCTATTTAATATTTAAATTTGAAATAAAAGAATGGTAATCTGTTACAAAACTATTATTTATTCAACAATAACAATAAATATGAATATCAAAATCGAACTCTAGGGGGACGTACAAGGATTATTACAGTGGATGGGGTTAGATAAAATTACTTATGCTAATTGGATTAATATGGTACAATTTAAGGGCATTAGCTCAGTTCTTGAGAAGCATGATCTCTTCACATAGGGTCCTGGGAATCGTGCGGGCATGACATTGAAAAATTAATTTGTTTGAATATCACAATCATAAATACTTTTAAATAGAATAAATAATTTTGATAATAATATAAATTGCCAATTCTGATCTCTTTTTATATTTAATTAAATCAAGTCTTTGTTTGAAAGTCTGTTCCTCTTCAACAATGGTTGGTGAAGTAAATTTTGGATTGGTCTTACCAAGAGTTTATCTCTTCACCCTGATCTTTTCTTCAGATAGATAAATTTGGCCACTTAAAGGGGAATCAACTAAGATCAGGTTTACCGCTGGCTAACCAAAAAAAAAAAAAATCTACTAATTAAGGGGGATGAAATTTAAAATTGGAACGAGGTCCAGGTACAATGAAGTTAACACTTGGCCATCTCTCTCTGGAATAGAAGCTGGAGTCCTTTACAATGGTTCCACTTTTCACTTTAACAATGTAACACATGGTTCACTAACTTGGTCTTTGGTAAACACTTCACTGAATTATTAGAGATCAAATTTTGAAAAACATGCTATATAAAATAGATAATTTGAGATAGCGTTCCCTGACCCATAAATATAAATTATATTAAATTATGAATACAGCTGATCTAACTTAACTTATCTAAAATTTTTATGGTAGATGGTAATAAATTAATGAATGATTTTAGGAAAATAACATTATCAAATAATTTATATTAACTGAGTGATATACTAGGTTGACATATTATATACAAATAATTATTAAGCTGTGTGTTTGTTTATTTATATGGGTGTTCATTTATGAAATTTAAATGTAAATGTTTGTGAACTATTACAAGGTGGTGTTCATATAGAAATATAATAATAATTATAATATTTTGGTTAGCACCATTGTATTCAGCTAAAAATAAAACAAATAATTTAGTACCTTGAATTATTGCTCTATGTCCATTGGTTACTGGATACTGAAAGTGGTAAACACAGTACGTTGCCCCAATGTCAACCTTAAAGGAATTAAGTAACATTCTAGGCCTAAATCTCGCTTATTTCTCAATATAATAAAACTTGGTTTGCGGCTTCATCTATATGAGATTTAATGTCAAAATCAAGTCAAATCTCGCTATGTTCGATTGAACCAAGGCCACTTTACAGTGTAGTGTGGCCCTCATTGAACTATGTTCTTGTGCTTTAGAAATTAGCTGAGTATGCATATCTGCTGCAACGGGGTATTACACTTTCACGTTATTTTAAAATTTCATATTCACTTACCACATTACTCTTTTATTAAATAACTACTCGCATTGAGCTTAAAATTACTTTACATCGATTTGAGTAGAACAGAATAGTATTTAAACAATTAGACGAGATAAATTTTAGTTAAAAAGTTTTTGTCATTACACTTTTAAAATAGTTGTTTACTGAAAAAATATTATTATAGTGTGAATGGGGAAAAAGTGACACGGAGGCACTTTATAACTCGTTCTCAGTCCTTAAAGGTTATCTCTGCACTACATTTGGATCCTATAATGTTTAACACCAAAGCAGTAGTTAAGATGAGATTTTGTCCTATGATTATTATCAGGTCTGGTGGTGTAGTGGATACAGGCTCAGCTAACGAAGGTAAAGGTCCCGGGTTCAAATCCCAACATAGGTCAACAGAATTTGCATTGTGGTAACGTGTGTAGAAACTATGTACAAATGCATATCCTTACTTAGATTTATTTTATTACACTTTTTGGATTTTTTATATATTTATAATTACAATTTTGTTATTCGTTACTTTTTGTATGTTAATTGGATGTTCTGTAGATGTCAATATATGGATGTGTAATTAACATCTATTGAACATCTATTCTACATCCACGTAGAATGTTGATGTAAGGTCGTTAATGGTGACATTTGAGCGTTGTAGGAATGTCTATTAGGCGTTAGACGTCTATAACGGTCACGTTTAATAGACGTGTGTGGTTTAACATGAGGTACATCTATTAGACATCTAGTTGATGTGACTGTGCTATCTGGGATAGTAACTGTGAAACTAAGGCATGCCACACACTGGATCTTTTGCAGTCTCTTTACAGCGGTCGATTGCATCGCTTTGGTCTACCAAACAATTGAACCTTACACCATCATCGATCTGGTTACCCTAGTGTACAGCCAATTTCATCATTTGTAGGATCATGCCCCATGTCTTCCCAACTGCATAAAAAATGTTGACCTCGTTATATTGGCTCGTGAGACACAGTATCATCTAGGTACCAAATTCACTCTTCAAAGCTGACAAAAACAATTCCGCTTTTTCCTTCTTCAGCAAACTTTAATTGCTGAAAAGAAGGAAAAAGTTGGGTAGGAACTTGCTAGCAGTGACTGTCCTCAAAAGAGGGTCTGGGATATTTTTCGTAGGGAAACAAGTGAATCTTCTAACAGAAGTAAAATCCCGCCAATATTGAGGAATGGAGAGCTGGTATGTTCCTCGAAAAAGGTAGCTGATATCTTCAGTGAACACTTTGCTATAGAATTTCACCCACTCTAGATCAAAACTCTATGATTTTTGCACCTGTCTCACAATCTGATGTTGAAAGAGCTATATTATCTCTTAAAACCAAAACGACCTCTGGCGTCGACGGCATCTCAAGCTCTCTTTTAAAACAATCTTACAAACCCATTTTGCATACCATGACAGATCTCTTCAATCATCTCTTCAAGTAGGTACATTAAGGTTATCACAGTATGTAGTCCCAATGAAAACGTTATAGGAAATAAATAAAATTCTATATTTCGCTTATTTCTCAACATATCTGAATAAAACTTTATATTTGGCTTCATCTAGTTGATATCTAATGGATTATGGCAAAAAATCTCTCAATTTTACATTTCCCTGGCATCAAACCTGCATACTCATTTCCCATGTTATTCTTATGGAGAAAATCGTTGTATGCTCATTTTGGGATTTACGTAGATTTTATTTATTCTTGGCCCCGTCTCAATAAAAAAAACGCTGATTTTACAGCTGAAAGTGTAATAACCTTTATTATAGATAATGATTAGATCTTTCAAATAAGATGTCTCACGTCAAAACCTGTTGAGTGGTTTCCGAGATAAGTTGTTACAGGACAAACCCGATTTTCAGGACAAACTAGTTTGGACTAGGATGAACTAGTTTTGTCCTGACCGCCTTAGGATAAACTAGTTTGGCCTGATTAATTACAGGCTGAACTAGTTTGGCCTAACAGCGTTAGGATAAACTAGTTTAGCCTGGTTGATTCGTTAGGCAAAAGTAGTTTAGCCAGGTAGCCTACGATTAGACTAGTTTTGCCGGGTTCAAGGTTAGGCCAAACTCTTCTCTACTGCTCCACTACATCAGCCAGTAGGAGTCAGGTTAGGTTAGGTTAGGTTAGGTCAGGTCAGGTTAGGTTAGGTCAGGTTAGGTTAGGTCAGGTTAGGTTAAGTTAGGTTAGATTAGGTAAGGTTTGGCTAGTCTAGGTTATGTAATGTATCTCTCATTCTAATCTTTCAACCTAACCTAACTTAACCTAACCTAACCTAACCTAACCTAACCTAATGGGGCGTCCTAGCTGAGCGGGAAAAAATCGCACGCGCGGGCGAGCGAGCGATTTTCTCGCCCGCAATAATTTCAAACGCATGGAAAGTAATGAAAGTGTCCTAGCTGAGCGTGCGTTCACTGCGTCAAGTGCTCTGCGACCGGTACGACGTGTGACTCCCTCCACCATGACCTCAGAGATATTAATATCAAAGATACAGAAGTACCCAAGTTTGTGGAATCTGAATCATCCGCATTACCACAATCGTCTGATGCACGAACGGCTATGGGATAGAGTAGCGGAGGCGGTTAAAATGCCAAGTAAGTAAACATTAAAACAATGTTCTGTATAAAAACACGCAATGGTAAATATGTAAGTTTAGTGCTGAAATTCAAGGTAATCAAACAAAAAGTTATTTTTAAGTTAACATTACTAATAAATTAACATAATAGAATAATTTTTACACAACTATCCATGGTCTGTAACTATTAATTGTTATTGATATTAAAAATGATTCGTTTAGGATTCTTTCATCCTAAAATAAAGGGTTCCGTTTCTTGCTTGAATGTTGAGTATTCTTTATTACAATTTAACAAGCTTTTTGACGCAATGAATAAAACTACTCGTATATTATTACTGTTAGGCTTATACTATGGAATAAATTGTGACTCGCCAAAATAATTTCTCCTTTCCAATTAACATTTTAACTACAACTATTTAGACAGATAACTCGGACAGTTCATAGTTTTTTGCCACGCTTTTCCAGCACAGATCCTTTCTACAATTAAATTATTAAATAACTAAATACAAAAATTGCTTCGAAAATTATTATAGGATTACATGTAAGTATATCTGTATGACATAATACAGGAGTGAAATACTTTAATGGCATTTTTATTTATGTATAGAAGCTTGTCAAACCATAATTTAAACTAAGAGTTGAATCCAGCCTCGAAGTGAAAATTTCACTCCTGTAGTGAAAACAATAATTTTATCTATTAATAATTTTAACGGCCGCACCGTTATTAAATCGCTCGCCCGCCCGCACCACAGGTTTTATTGTGGACACCCTTTTGGCCGGCATTGCGAGCGGGCGGGAAAATCGCTCGCCCGCTCAGCTAGGACGCCGCCTAACCTTACCTTACCTTACCTAACCTAACCTAACCTAACCTAACCTGATTTCCACTAGCTGCAGCAGTGGTGCACTATTCAAGAGTGTGGCCTGACTTTGAACCCGAAAAACTAGTTATCCATACTCTACCCGGCCAAACTAGTCTGGCCTAACGAATCAACCAGGCTAAACTAGTTTATCCTAACGCTGTTAGGCCAAACTAGTTTAGCCTGAAATTAATAAGGCCAAACTAGTTCATCCTAAGGCGGTTAGGACAAACTAGTTCATCCTAGTCCAAACTAGTTTGGCCTAAAATCGGGTTTGTCCGGTAACATATTGTTAATATAAGATTTTTTTGTTCGGAATTCAGCAGATTGCTTCAGGTACGTTCGATCATAACAATCAATAACTCAAATGAAAGCTGGTATTTCACTGAAGGTTCTTAGACCAAAATATATAGAATTACGAAATTAGAATTGGGGAAATATATCTTTAATTGAATTCAAAATTCGGGAAATAATCGAATTTATGTTTTTTGGTCGAGAAATACAGTTGATAAATGAATGCCGATGCCTAATGGTAAATCTGTACGTGCATAACCTTCCGGGAAATAAACAAACTTATGTTTTTTGGTCGAGTAATACAGTAAATAAATTAATACCGATGCTTGATGGCAAATCTGTGCGTGCATACCTTTAATTTAAGACCTCAATTATGAAAGTCGGTTGAGTAGAAGAGCCAAACGAACTCGGAAAAGGAAAACCATATTCAACTCCCATAAGAAATGTACAGGGAGGAAGTTGCTTTTGTGCATAACTCGAGTAATACGGCAGATAAATGAATGCGGATGCTTGATGGCAAATCTGCGAGTGCATACTTTTAATTTAAGACCTCAATTATGAAAATCGGTTGAGTAGAAAAGCCGAACGGACTCGGAAAAGAAAAACCAAATTTTTAATTATAAAGATAACAACGACAAATTTTTGCATACCAAAAGGCATGACATGCGAAAATTCAAGAGAAAAATTTAAGGAATTGTTAGCGATCAGCTGACTTGTGATGAAAATTAGCCGGCGCCGCGGCACAGAGAAATACATTCTGCTTGGTGACTACTTTACGTATGAGTGTCCGTTGCTTGCTGTTTCAGCATCATTGACTAAAGATATTAGTTGAAATCAGTGTGTTTATACGATATTTTCATTAATTTAATATTTTTGAAAAGTTTCTACAATAATATTACTACGCACAATTACTGAAATCAAAATTAATTATGATAAGCCTACTTAAAATGCATTAATGATTGCTAAATTCAATTCAATTCAAATATCTTTATTTCCAGTAATAATTACATTGGCAGCTTAAACTATGAAATTAATCCTCACATAGGAAAAGAAATCCTGTGCGTGAGAATGAGTCTATTTTTAATGTTTTAAAATTTCACCCGCTTATCAATGGCTGTACCATAAAGGAAATCAGACAGTTGTATGTTACTGCCTTCCTAAAAAAATCGGTCAGTTCAATCATCAGTTGTATGTTCTATAGATTTACAGTAAATTAGATCGGAACAATTTATTGCCCAAACTGCATTTTTCTTTGATGTCAATTTTGATATGTTTTGTTTTAGCGAATTTCCCTATAGGGAAGAAGCTGTTACCGTAGGTCTCATGGTAAGACATAAGCCTAAGACCACCATAACTTTTCTTTTTAAGGTCCCCAGATGCCAAAAACACCATCCGTTCATTTTCATAAATATATATATGTATATATATATATATATATGTGTGTGTGCGTGTGTGTGTGTGTGTGTGTGTGTGTGTGTGTGTGTGTGTGTGTGTGTGTGTGTGTGTGTGTGTGTGTGTGTGTGTGTGTGTGTGTGTGTGTGTGTGTGTCTTTAAGCACGATCACTCGCGTTCAAATGGTCCAATCTTAATGAAATTTGGCATGGACATGTAAAGTAGTAATTATTCGGACGAGTTCGTAAACCAGCCCAATCGGACTACCGGAAGGGGGGTAAAGGGGGGTAAACCCCCCAAAAATGGGTTTTTTGAGTTTTTACATATAAAAATAAAAATAATCCAATTTTTATTAGCACCATTGAATTCAGCTCAAAAAAACAAACAATTCAGTATTTCGAATCACTGCTCTATGTCCATTGGTTACCGAGATATTGCAAGTGGTAAACACAGTACGTTGTCCCAATGTTAACCTTATGGGAAAAAAGTAAAATTCTATATCTCGCTTATTTCTCAACATATCTTGTTAAAACTTGGTAAATGGCTTCTTCTAGGGCATATCTACTGAATACTGAATTAAAACTACCCAGTTTTAATACCCCCGTAGCAGCAAACCTGCATACTCATTCCCCATGTTATTCTTATGGAGCTTACAAAAATATCTCAAAATCTCGCTATGTTGGATTTGAATATGTTGTTTTATATTTGAAATTCGCTGAGTATGCAGGACTGCTGCAACTGGGGTATTTTCTTCTAATCCCATTAAGTTATTTCTTAGTATTTTAAATGGATCAGTTTATTTTTTAAGGTAGAATGGATTTAAAAATCCTTATCTTAGTAGAAAAGTACCTGACGCAGCAGACCTTAACTGATTCATTAATTTAAAACCCTTGAATATATATCAACAAAGTTTCAAATACGAAGTACCATCGAATTTGTTTACCCAACGAACTTGAACTAGACATTAAAGGAGCGAATATGTTCGTGCGAAATTTGATAAAAAACGGTCAAAAATGGTGACCGGTAGCGTGTCGTCATATTAAGTTTTTTTTTTAATTGGTGATTTTGGCATCTGCGTACCCCAACATTAATTGTCATGGTCTCATGCCTCAGAGCCGCCGTACGGGTGATACCAGTAGCTCCTTCCTACACTTCTCAGGAAATTCGCTAATGAAAACGTGTTTTGCGAGAACTGAGAATCAAGACCTCCACATTCGATCGAACAGTGGTCGAACTTTCTGGACTAGAAAAAGGTTCTGCAAAGACTTCTTGCAAACATTCTCGCCGAATTGTTCAATGATAACATACGTTGCTTTTTTGGACTTACAGTTCGTTGAGGCACTCGAGTATCAGGTTCCTGGTCTTTTACGCCGTGCTCGCCGACACACTCGGCAATATGTTTGAGTGTGTAACTGAGAACGTAGCTTATGTTTCCCACTGTAATGATTATAATTAATTCCAGCCTTATTCGTGCTCGTGGTTTAGTTTGTTTATTAAATATACCTGAGCATTTAATGCCTTATACCTTAGTCAAGGAAAAATAGGGTTTTACCCTGAAAAAATTGCTATAAGGGAGATTTCTGTTTTTTCTGTCATATTTAATGTGCTGATTAACATACTAAAAGTTTACCAAGGTTTGACCACAGGAAGTGCCTCATTTTCAAGATGGCGTCCAAGAAGGTGACAATAGCATTAAAGATATAGGAAATAAATGCGATAGGTAATGTATAAATGAATCTGGTGTAATGATGCCACTGCCGATAATTGAAGGGAGGTATGAACTTCAGTTTTCGTAGGTTAAAAAAATCGGCCGCCATCTTGGATCCGCCATATTGGATGAAGTAATTATTTTCAAATGTAAACATAGTGTTGTGACACATCATTTTTAACTAGATTTCTACGCTGTTTACAATGCCGAGATCCGTTTTTGAAAATCTTGACTCACTTTCAAGATATACCCAAACAAAGATTATTCCCTGTATAATTCTTATGGACGTTTCGAGCTTGGAATATTTTTTGGGATTTTTTTGGACCTTTTTCCTTATAGCTCCGGATGTAATCAAAGTACGTTGTTCGTTCTGGTCTTAAAATATTCGGTAGGATTTTGGCTTCAATATAAGCAACTTATCAATTGATTCAGATTCATTAGAGGTGAGTTATGATTCCTTTATTAACCATAAAATGTGATTTTTCTAAATTCAATATTCTGTAAAAATGGTATACCTCAGATTCTAAATAAGATATAAACTTCTTTCTGGTCTTAAAATGATCAGTAAAATATTAGCTTTTATTTGAGCTATTGATCATGAAAATAGGACAATTGTAAGCCGAAATATGTTATTTTATCTAACATAAAATTTAACATTTTTAGCATTCAATCTTCAGTTGAAGACATATATCTCATGCTCTAAGTGAGACATAATCCTCATTAAAGTCTTAAATTAAATAGTTAACTATGGGCTTTCTTTTGAGTTATTGATCTTGAAAATCAGTCAATTTTAAGAGGAGTAATAATCCTTTATTCAAATTATAATGTAATTACTATAGAGTTTGGTCCTTAAGTAAAGACTCATATCTCAAGTTCATAAAGAGATACAATCCTTTTTAAGGTCTTAAATGAATTGGTGATTGATTGGCTTTCGTTTGACCTATTGATCATGAGAATCGGACTGGTCTAACCTGAGTTATAATCCTTTATTGACAGTATCATTTTAGAAAAATCTCATCTTATGGTTAATAAAGGTATCATAGCTGATCCCTAATGAATCTGTATGAATTGATAAGTTGCTTATGTGGAAGCCAAAATACTACCGAATATTTTAAGACTACAACGAACAACGTACTTTGATTACATCCGGAGCTATAAGGAAAATAGTCCAAAAAATCCCAAAAAATATTCCAAGCTCGAAACGTACATAAGAATTATTCAGGGAATAATCTTTGTTTGGGTATATCTTGAAAACGAGTCAAGATTTTCAAAAACGGATCTCGGCATTGTAAACAGCGTAAAAATCTAGTTCAAAATGGTGTGTCACAACACTATGTTTATATTTGAAAATAATTACTTCATCCAATATGGCGGATTCAAGATGGTGGCCGATTTTATTTAACCTACAAAAACTGAAGTTCATACCTCCCTTCAGTTATCGGCAGTGGCATTATTACACTTGATTAATTTATACATCACCTTTGGCATTTGTTTCCTTTATCTTTAATGCTATTGTCACCTTCTTGGACGCCATCTTGGAAATGAGGCACTTCCGGTGGTCAAACTTTGGTAAACTTTTAGTATGTTAATCAGCACATAAAATATGACAGGATAACGCAAAAATCTCCCTTATAGGAATTTCTCCAGGGTTAGGTGTTTTTTTCACATCTTTCCTCGACTACATAAATTTGGTTAGATTAAATATCAGTCTGTAATTTGAATTTGTTTACCATATTTATTTTTAAATGAAATAATCTTTAGTTGAAATTAAGCTTAAGGGTTTCAGTGTAAGTATATGGTATATAAGTTTCAAGTATGACAATTATTCTAGTTAACAATACCACGACAATATCACGCGCGAGATCTGATGTATTTTGCGGTCACCCGTCCAACTTCTGCCTCAAATTATACGATGCTTGACCTTTGTGAAAATATCGGATGACGTCACGTTTGTCTCACCTGTTTGCTGCATTCAACAAACGACAATATTTCGTGCATAGTCTATGGCTGAGCTAAAGTTTCAAGCCTCGCCGCAGCATCGTATGAAAACTCGGCTTTGAGAACCTACAGGTGAAGCCGGCAGAGTGACACACAAACTGCATTAGTTAACATCATCACTCACAGCGGGGCCCCTTGGAACTTTTGTAATAATCCATTAATTAATTTGAGCGGTTTAGATCCAGACAATTTATTAAAAGTTTTCCGACAATGAACTGAATGAGAGAAGTTAGTGTAAATAAAGTATTTATTTACAAGAATATTTGCAGCGAATGCGATATTTGCTCAAGCATTATGAAGTTAGTTTGATGTACAATAAATCTTTTTATCTTATCTTATATATTAAAAAACTTTTGTAAAACTAATGACAGCGACCTTGGCCGACCTACTGGACCGATTTACATGCGGATTGTACCAAAACTAAGGTTATCGGCCCTATATGTGCAGGGGTTATTTGAATTTTGAAAATATTTAATTTAAATGGGCATAAAATGAAAAATAAACTTTTCTTATGGAGATATAGCATGGGGGAAAAAAGGAAAATATCAAATTTTCCAATCCTTTGGACAGTACGTCTGAGACTTCCACTGGACCCATTTTCATGCAGTTTGTACCAAATAAATGTTCAACTTTTCTATATTTGCAGGTTTTATTTACTTTTACGCTATCTTGCTTTTTTTAAATTTAAAAAATACACTTTTCAAAACCTTTGCAATGATATTTTTTTACAGTCATTCATTCAGCTGATTGTGAAGACACGAGGTATTCTGTCTAACGACAGAAAAAGAGCCAACGCTCGAGAAGCATTTGGTTTATCATGGTCAATATATAAAAATGTTGCATTATCATGTACTATCCTTTAAATGGAAAGAAAAAAACAGTTTTATATCATTAAAATTATAGGTGTAAATAAACAATAAGATTTGATTGCTAAATTGTTTAGTATTATAAGTACTTAATTATGTGAAACAGCTGGTTTCAATAACGTTGATGGTCTATATGTATATTACATGGGGGCAAATTGTAAAAGATCGGTTTTAATGGTTCACACTCATATTAAATGTCATTTTGAGACCTACAATGAATGCTACATTTGAAATCATTTATGGTTTCAAAGGAAATTATTTTTTTGTAATGGAGATTTAACATATAAAACATTTAACTTTTGTCAGTGAGCTTGACCATACTGTTGGACCGATTTGCACACAGCTGGTACCAGATAAAAGGTAATTGTTTCTGTATTTGCCCATGTTGTTTCGATTTCAGCTGTTACTCCACTTAAATTTTCCAAAAACAGAAATTAAAATCACTTAAAACAGTAACATGGGGTAAAAGTTTAAGCCTATTTTGAGTGCGATCTGGAGTTCTATCGGTCCGATTTACATGAAGGTTGTGTTAAATGTAAGGTAATTAACTCTATATATATGCTAATTTGCCTGAAAATGTAAATATTCCATCATTTTATATTTTAGAAATGGAGTATAAAATATTTTCTATTCACTAGCATTGTTTTCTGATCAACTGAGTATAACAGTACACACAGATAAGCTGATTATAAAGCTTTGTTTTAAAGCACATGTTTTACTGTCATAACATAGTTTGTTTATGTTGAGATTTATTTTATTTAAGGCGGTTAGTGGTAATTGAATGTGTAAAATTGTGTTTCAAAGAACATGACAAATAACATATTTTATAATTCTATATGTTATACCATTGTTTATAGGTACCGAATGTCCTGCCTTAAGTTTTCCAAGCTAATTTGTTCATTTCATGTCTGACAATAAACTTATTATGAGGAAACCCGTTATTTTTGTGGTGATTTTTTGTATGTATTTCATTTTTTTAATTTTCCTGTAATTTTTACTTCCTCCCCCTTTACCATAAAATATGGAGAAAGTATTTTTGATCAATATTTTAGAATTTGAGTTGTTTGTGGAAATATTTTCTTTCAGTATTTCCCGAATCCAATAATATGATTTTCGGAAAAAGTATTGTTTTTGTCAAAATGTTTTAATTTGAGTTGTTAGTGGATGTATTTGTTTTAGTGCTCCCCGAATAAAAAATAGTTTGAATAGTGGTGCCTGAGTGTGTGTGTGTGTGTGTGTGTGTGTGTGTGTGTGTGTGTGTGTGTGTGTGTGTGTGTGTGTGTGTGTGTGTGTGTGTGTGCGTGCGTGCGTGCGTGCGTGCATGGTGTGTGTGAATGTGTGGATGTATGTAAACAGAGGTAGAGATGGCACCAATAGTTCGATTTTCATGAATTTTGGCATTTAGGTATGAAACTATGATATATCTATGCGTTAGTTTCAATTTTTTTAATTTTAGGTTTTTAAGGGTATTCATCCCATAAAACCATAAAAAACTACAAAAATCAATTTTTTTCAAAAACGGCTCTAAGGATTTTGATGAGACTTTCATGGTTTGAAGCGCTTGAAATGGCAAGCATAATTACACCACCCGCAAGTCTGTAAAAATTAAGGTTCAGATGTTATGAGAATTTAAGAGTTAACAAATTCAAATTTTAGCCATTTTAACTGTGTCATCCTATACATTACTTACGGAATAGAAGAATATTCTAAATAATACCATGTCATCAGTGAATATCAATAAAAATAGTTTTATATGTTTGAATCTCAACCACAATCATATTTTTTACGGCACTTTTGCCATTGATATTTCTTATTTACCCAACTTTGACTCCTATTAATGAGTTTTTGTATTTGGGGTTGGTAATGCATAGAAAAATACCCCCGTTGTAGCAGACCTGCATACTCAGCGAATTTCAAATGCAAAAAATACTTCCATCCAATGTAGTGAGATATGTCATATTTTCGTAATCTCCATAAGAATTACATGGGGAATCAGAATGCAGGTTTGCTGCTACAGGCATGTTAAAACTGGGTGGTTTTATTTCAATATTTAGTAGATCTTATCTAGAAGAAGCGACATACCAAGTCTTACTAAGATATGTTAAGAAGTAATGAAGATATGGAATTTTTTTTATTGCCCTTGAGGATAACATGGGGAATGAGTATGCAGTTTTGTTGCCACAAAATGGCAATTTCGGTGATTTTAGACTAAAATACATTAAATCTCATGTAGATGAACCCACAAACCAAGTTTTATTTAGATATGTTGAGAAATAAGCGAGATATAGAATTTTACTTGTTTCCCATAAGGTTAACATTAGGACAACGTACTGTTTTTACCACTTTCAATATCTCTGTAACCAATGGACATAGAGCAATGATTCAAATTACTAAATTGTTTGTTTTTTCAAGCTGAATTAAATGGTGCTAACCAATATTGAATTATTTTTATTTTTCGATGTGAAAAACTCCCAAAAAATGTTTGGGGGTTTACCCCCTTTACCGCCTTCCAGTGGTCCGATCGGGCTGATTTTTTCGAACTCATCCGAATAATTACACCCCTGTGACAAATTTCATTCCAATTGGACCATTTTTGCGAGCGCTATCGTGCTTACAGACATATATATATATATATATATATATATATATATATATATATCATTATTTTAATTTTTATTTTAATACTAGCAGTTGCCCGTGGCTTCGCTCACGATAAAAATTACAGCTGATCTGCTCTTTGAACTGTTAAATTGTAGTTTTCACAGCTGTTTACATTTCGGTATTTAAATGTTTACATCCTTATCGAAAGTAAACATTGAAGCTAAGGAAGTTCCCGGGGCGTAGCCCGAGGGGATTTTAAGGAAGTGAATAGGCCTATATGTTTCCCAGGTTCAAGATCTATCTCTGTGTGAAATTTCACTCCAGTCGGTTCAGCATTTCTCGAGTTCACTTGTCCCATACGTACAAACATACATACATACATACAGAAACCACCTCTTCCTTGTATAGATTTCAATACATAATAGTACCCCTAACCTTTGAAAATAATGATCAAATATATATATTTGTAAAAATAATAATGAACTTGAGCACCCTTTTATCATTATTTTATTTAAAAATCATGTCACGTGTTTCAGTAACTATACCATCATCACGGTGAAGAAAAACTTTTTTGATAATAATATAAATATAATCAATTTCTATATTCTAGAAAAAATATAGATATATATACTAGCTGACCCGGCGAACTTTGTACCACCTAAAAGCATGAATGAACTTTTAGATAAACTTAATTTTGAATTTTATTAATTTATTAAAATGAAGTCTAACAATTTATTATCTTGTAGTAGTTTATAATATTAACGATATATCAAAAGAAAATATGATAGCAAATAAAGTGAACATCAGGCTTGGAGATGAAGAAATAACTGCTCCAGCAAATAATTGTGGTGTCCCATTGAGTATCGTGTCCAAGCAAATCACAATATTCCGAAACCTAACTACTTTACGGCTTTGTTAGGAAACATTAGGTCTTCTGAAAAAGGCAATGTTTATAATAGCCGTTCCATAATATTTATTAATTAAACTCGAACAAAACAAAAGAATCAACCGGTGACCTTTATGCTTTTTCAAAACGATCAGAGACAACATGAAACAGCTGAAAATGACGCTCAATGACGTTAGCATAAAATAAAGCAACTGCATAAAATAAAGCAACACATAATCAGCTGTTAAGAAAATATTTAAATTGATGTATACATATGATCAAAATGCATGATGTATTTTCTTCATAAGCTAAGCATACAACCTTTACAGGCCAGTGGGGCTTAGCCCTAGGGTTAAATACAAAACTGAATATGCCAATGTGTTACTCGAGGCGAAGACGAATCCAACGAATCAAAAATCCCTAAAATCGGTTCAACCGTTCTCGAATTATAAATGGTGTAACTAACGCGACTTTGTTTTATATATTTAGATATATATAAATAAATTTGAAAGAAAGGTGTTTTTTGCGTATGGGACCCAAAACGAAAAGTTATCATGGTCTTGGGCTTAGGTCTTACCATGAGACCTACGGTAATACCTTCTTCCTTATAGGAGAAATTCGCTAAAATTACTCCCCCTCACATGTCAAACCTTACAAAATCAGAGGCCGCGAAAATACTTTTTCCCTTTGCCTCCAGTAGGAAATTTCTAACCTCCATGGTTTTTGTTGTATTATACTTAATTTAAGTAGGTTAGTGGTGATTTAACGAGTAGAATTGTGTTTCTAAGTACATAAAAAATAACATATTTAATATTCTAAATGCTATATTGTATCAGTGACTATATAATGGGAAATAATATCATAATTAAGAATTTATTTGCGGCGCTTTGCACTGCAGGGGGTTATTCTAGTAGTACAATATTTTGGTTTGGATTTGTTTTAGTTTTTTGCTAAATTTCTTACACAAAATAGTTTGATTTTTAAAAATTAAGTAATTAAATATTCTAGATTCTAGATCT
Source organism: Flexamia atlantica (assembly GCA_035578135.1). Taxonomy (NCBI): domain Eukaryota; kingdom Metazoa; phylum Arthropoda; class Insecta; order Hemiptera; family Cicadellidae; genus Flexamia; species Flexamia atlantica. The sequence continues at coordinate 48,552,429 of JAQJVK010000001.1, read as the reverse complement.
AAGAAAAGAAATCTGAAAATAAAATACGGAGGACAGGAAAAAACAAATCACAAACTAATTAAACCCACCCACTTTTCATGCTGTAAAATTAGTTAAACGTGGTTTTAATAAAATAAAATAAAATTATTCATTGAATCAGTTCTCAATCTCAAGCTAATTTAGACTACTAGCTCATTACCACTGAAAACCGTATTGTTTGATTAAATGACATCTAACAAAGATTTGTATTTGGGACCGTTAAAAATAATGGCACCAGGAGCCATTGCATTAGTGTGGCACGTGATCTGGATTACAGCGCAATAAATATACTTTGATCGCAATATTTTCACCAGAAAATATATCTCGTTATATTTTATGAGAAGTAAACCTTTTCAAAGATGAATTAATAGTTTTTATTTAATTCAGATTATAACCAGATTAGTATTTATTTAATTTCCCTTATACCATTCAATATCATGGGAAGGCTATCTGCAACATGGTGCATTAGTACGCCATTTCTATAAAATAATCGTGTGTGCAGTCTGGCAAAAATAAAGAAAGTCGTCCGGCCTACTATATTATTAATATTAATAAGAGTTGTGTGAATGGTGTATTTATTTATTTTTCTTCTCGGTAGGTATTTGTCATGATGGTAATTTAACTATTTATTTAATTGTTAATTTTGCTGTGTTCTTTCACACCAGCATTATTGTAAGAGATACTGTGTTCAAAATGTCTTCTAAAATGTCCTTGAACTTTTACGGAAATCTTTTAAGTATTTTAAATAAAGTATAATGAGGATCATAATACAAAAAACTCATAATAATTGTTGTAGAAACTAAATTGCTATATTCCTTTAAATTTTCTGCATGGAATATAGTTAGGCATAACTCTAAAGAACAATCATTCATACAATATTCTAAATATTTATAATTTTTTAAGTCAATGGAAATAATACTTTACTGCAGTGCCTGTAAATAAGTACCTTGCTTATTAAGATAGTATATGCCATCTACGTGTATAAAAATTCTTTTTACAAGTTTGGATTCACATCTTAACATTTTTTTGTTTTTCAAGGTCTAACCTACATTTAAAAAAAATCACCTAAACACATTATACCTTTATAAAATTAATGCCCATACCAAAGCATGCATCTTCATACCATGGCTCATACTACATGGCTAACCAGGGGCTGCGGGTAGTGTAAAAATTAAGTGAGAAATAAAATCAAAAGCTGACAAAAATTGCAAAAAGCGTTTTAATTGTTATCATTTCTACATAACTGTATTAATGCGCTGTAACTTATTCCGTGCGTTTGGGATCTCTCCCCCCATCATTCACCCACGTACATTAGGTTTAGATTTGTGGGCTGAACTTTAGAATACTTCTCCACCGTTAAAGTCGATGATTAAAACCGAAGTTTTTCGATTTGATTTAATTAATCAAATTATTCAATAAACATGTTTTATTCTTGTCATAATTGAATAACTTATAAATAAACAATGTAGGTCACTTTTTTAACGTCGATTCCAGTAATTTTACTTTCTCCCCCCTATACATAGTATATGGAGAAAGTATTGTTTTCGTCAAAATTTTCGAATTTGAGTTGTTAGTGGATATATTCGTTTTAGTGCTCCCTGGATCCAAAAAAGTGGTTTTTGGCGTGGTGTCTGTGTGTGTGTGTGTGTGTGTGTGTGTGTGTGTGTGTGTGTGTGTGTGTGTGTGTGTGTGTGTGTGTGTGTGTGTGTGTGTGTGTGTGTGTGTGTGTGTGTGAGTGTGTGGATGTAAACAAAGCTAGAGACGACACCAGTGGTCCGATTTTCATGAAATTTGGCATGTAGGTATAAAGCCGTGGTATCTCCAGGCGTATTTTCCATTTTTTTGAATTTTTGATTTTAAAGGGTATTTACCGCATAAAAACCCATAAAAAATGACAAAAATCCAAATTTCTCAAAAACGGCTCTAACGATTTTGATAAAAGTTTCATGGTTTTTAGTGCTTAAGATGACAAACAAAATGACACCACCCGCATGTCTGTAAAAAGTCAAGTTCAGAAGTTATGGGGATTTAAGTGTTGAAAATTCATATTTTTCAAATTTCACAAAATCTGTGACCTCTAAAGAAAATGTACTTGCAACCATTAAATTTGACTTGAAAAACTAAATAATCTAGTATTTTGAATCATTAGTTTACGTCAACTGGTTGCGAGATAATTGATATTTTAGTTCGGCGGTAAACGCAGTACGTTGTCCAATGTTATTCTTATGGCAAATATTTAAAACCGATACCTCCGTTATTTACTAACCGATTTTGATAACATTTGGTATATATTCGTGTGATAATTAATTGTTAATTTGTTTTATTTCACTAAATAATATGTTTCTGGTTTTAAATGACTTTAAGGGAGAAAGTATGTGTCAGTTTTCTGATACCGTTTATTTACTATCCTATTCGAAATACAGAAACTGACAACCCTAGTATATTGAAGGATTCGAAAAATTTTATTTGCTAGCTGATTCATTTTCATATGACACATTGCGATGACTCATAGGCAATGTCTCATAGGAGTGAAAAGGGACAGTAATGATGGAAATATTCAGTGGTGTAACCAACGTGGATGTAAAACGTCTAAATCAGTGGTTCCCAAACTTTTTGGCTGGCGACCCACAAACGATCATAAACGTTTTTCGCGACCCACCATTGGTGGACGATATATCGAACCCAATGAAAATAGACCATAGTGAAACAACAAAACTTATAAATTTAACCTTTAACACCATAGACAAACACGAGTGTCGATTAAGCTATTGTAATTGTATTAGAAAGAGTAACGTTCATTTTGGATCCAAAAAGATATTGGTTTTCTCATTTTTACACAATTGCATAACTTCTTAGCACGATAGTTCTAAAAGCACTTACAAAACTAATTCCTAAACTACATTTTAGATTTATTTCTTGCTTATGGTTTTGGCCCACAAAAGTAGTCAATTTCAGAATGTTCTGTGCAAAACGTACGGCTACTTTCCACAAGATTTTGTAACTCTTTTTGGGGGGGACACACTCTCAGCAGGAAATTATTTTGTTTTTAAGCATGACTCGATGGTATTTTTGCGGGTTATCACACTTTTTTTATTCTGGGGCTCGTTAAACGATACTCAGATGACACAATCTATACAAAACTCAATATTTGTCCCTAACGATACAATCGTCTAGCTTCCTCAGGATTTTTTAACGTCTTGTTTCTCCCGCACGCTGGCCGAAATTTCAAGGTAACCGTTGGCTCACGTCAAAAGTGAACAAAGCACAAAAACAGCGAACTAGAGATAACTTATTTAGTGTTACAGACAAAAAGATTTTCTAACACCGAGAAATACAAGGATTGGCTCGAAATCCCACTTCAGGAGGATAGTTGGACTGGAGGTCGATTCTATCAGGTAGTTGGGGATCCGACGGCAGTAAGATACCTCCCACGAATTCTGTTTCTACTTAAATTCGACTGAAAAGAGAAAGATTATCCTTTTTCAGTGAAACAAATTATGATGAGTGATAAACATCTTTCCTCAAGTTAAAAGGGATTTTAACCAACTTTTGATAGTTTTTTGATTCTACGTTTTCTATAAACTAAAAATAAGAAGAGGGGTTTCTTTTATTATCAATTTGGTTCTGTAGCCTCGTCGCGACCCACCTGAAGCCCTCCCGCGACCCACAGTTTGGGAACCACTGATCTAAATCACTGAGAAAAGGTACATGGTTCGAAGATTCCAAAATGTCTTTGGGTAAAATTATGTATAATTATTAAATGTGGAGCCATAATTATATTAGCAATTGCAGGTAGCACGAATACTTTTAGTAACGCACGATGCTCAAAATGACTGACAATGAAACGAATGCAAGGTGGCAACGATGTGAAATTAGTATTTTTATGTACGTCATGTTAGTTAAAATTATAGTTGGGTTATGGTATGTTGATAACGTTGAATATACCTCAATAGGTTTTAATCACATAGTGTGACTGTCAGATCTCACCATATTATAGTTAAAAGTATAGTACTGATGTTTCGATTACGATATCGAGACGTTTTCAGAATTAACGTTAACACGATTGTAAATATCGAAAACATAGATTTTAATCATAGATCTTAACGGTGAAGATGGGTTCTAAAGTTTTGCCAGATTGTGTGTTATGATAATTTTTTAGAGTTGTGCTTTTGTCTTTCGAAAGCTGAAAGCAACATGTTAATATGTTCTGTAAAACGTTTTCAGCTCATGAGTGTTCTGATTCGGTATGAGTAAAAATATAACCCACCACACTTAACTAATCAAGGCACATCGATGAATATATGCATAAAATATAATCAACTATTGGTTACACCCATCCTTCGTACAAGTCAACAGGCATTAGTCAAAGTTGATGGAATTTTGATCAGTAGTAAATTATCCACAAACAGCTGATAATGCTTCTGCTCAATGTTAAGTCATTGCACTCACAGCTATTCCCAAATTGCGGAGGCCCAAGGAAGAAACGGAGCCCGGATGGATTTTTTAAGAAACGGAATTAGGACATGAAACCTTCCCAGACGTACATAAAACAACCCTCCGAAGTTTCATGGCAATCTGATGGACGTTTTGGTACCGAAAAAAGGACGAACAAAAGACATACTTTGATTGTTGTATTTTACTGTAGTATGATGGCTCAAAAATTGATTGTATCTTTTATGTTGAGAATCTCCTAATAGATTAATCTCAAACATTTCTACCGTACTTTCATTAGCATTTCTATCGATAAATGTATGTAAACTGTTTCTTTACATGCACTGCTTTTCCGGGTGCTCAACAATAATTTTAGGTTATAATGAAATGTGAAGCTGGGAAACTCCAGGGCTGCAGGCTCAGCTCACTCCATTCCCCGAGCGTTTTACAACAAATTTGACAGACTGGGCTGACGTTTCAGGGAGAGAAACAGACATTGATATTGCATTGCAGGGGTAGAGGCAGTGGGTGCGTGGGTTTGGGGGGGGAGGGCGGTAGCCAGGCTGTTAACCTTGGGATGATATCAGATTTTTTTTAAATTTAGACCGACTCACTGGCCAAAGTGAATCAAAATACGAAAATCAACATTCGTCAAACAACTTTCCCCTTTTTTGACACATCTGACTGAACCCAATTTACTGAAATACGGGAGGATATTAATAAGTTGCTAAATGCTAAATTAATCTTTACACCATTCAATATCATGGGAAGGCTATCTGCAACATGATAGCAAGTGCAAGTGTGTTGGTTTCTGTTTTTTGTTTGTTGTATTAGTACGCCATTTCTATAAAATAATCGTGTGTGCAGTCTAGCAAAAATAAAGAAAATCGTTTGGCCTACTATATTATTAATAGTATTAATAAGAGTTAAGTGAATGGTGTATTTATTTTGTTTGTGTATTCTATCACACCAGCATTAATTGTGAAAGATACTGTGTCCAAAATGTCTTCTAAAATGTCCTTGAACTTATACGAAAATCTTTATAAGTATTTTAAACAAAATTTATGAGGATCATAATACAAGAAACTAATAATAATTGTTGTAGAAATTAAACATATTATTTTGGAAAACGTTCGAAGTCCTTAGCTCTAGCACTGGTTTACAAGTTTCGGGGGATTGGTGAAATTTATATACGAGTATAACTAGCAGTTCCCGTGGCTTCGCTCACGACAAACACTAAAGTCTAACCTTGATTTGACGGATCTGAAGGGACTAAATGAAAAAAAGGTTATATCAAGAAATTTGTAATGTAGAGGTCTGTTTACGTGTTGTGGCGTTGTAGGCCTATAGGTTTAAAAAACAGTTAAACTCATATTACAGTCGATGGTGTAGGTTCTTTTACAGTCATTACTCTAAAACGGCAAGACCGGTTTTAACCTTAAATGTGTCAATTTTAAGGTATTTCTATGCTTATTTGCCAATATAGCTTAAAATTGTTAAATATACGGTATCAATAAAGTACAATAAAAAGCTAAATGTTTGGAACAGTGACGCTGTCCGTCGAAAGTGTTTCAAACTGATTCACTTAACATATATCAATGTGTACATCAGAACCCTCTAGGTAGGGATATTCAATGTTTTTTTTCCGTTCCACCGTCTTAAAGCAGAGGATAAATTAGCGCTGACGAATAGAATAGTTTAAGGAAATAACAACTCCGTCGTCCGCGCTTCCACTCATTGTCCAAATTTAAAAGTGAGAATGTTTGAAAAAAAAAACAGATTAAACATGGTCAAAGATTACAGCAATATAAAACACTAACATACAACTGTAAAAATATTACAACCAGCTGCTTGACTTTAGAAAGTCAGCTTGATCCGTAAACTCCAACAAATATTCCAATCGGACTGAAAAATGAAAGTGGCGCCATCTCGTTTACGGCACGGGAACTATACTCATTTTTCCGAAAGGTGTCCCTACTTAGAGGGTTCTGTACACATTGCATATATGGACGATTTTTAATATATTTTGAAAGGTCAACTACAGATTGCAGCACTTGTTTTTCCCGTGCAAAGCCAGGACACCCTCGAATTAGGCTAGATGAAAAAGGAATTCCCCCATTCTATTTTGGGGGATGAATACATTAAGGACGCCCTAAGGGAAAACTATAACCCCCGCTGCCTAAATAAAGATTGCGCCACATTTTATGATTAAACAGATAAGGTACAGAAACGATGATGGATTAAAAGTAAGCCATAACTAAATGTAACTTTTGTATAGTGAGTATGACCTAAATAAATTGACAAACAACCATAAAAACATGATAAAGGGAATCAAATTATAAATAAGCTGAAACACGTATCCGTATGTGAAGCTAATTATACCCTCTGCTTGACTGAATGAAATTGGAAAAGTAAACAAAAGATCATCCATTACACTTATATGGAAGTATTTCAAAACTTTGAGTCCGCTAACAGATCCTTAAAACTTGGAGGTTTTTATAATTTTTCTATATAAATAGATCAAATAATAAATAGCACATTAGATTATTACAGCACAGTTTGTCGGTGACTAAATAAACTACCGTATCACTCTCTTTCAGTCTTGACGCGCGATTTAGTTTCAAGACTCAACCACAAAAGGCAGCACGCTCTTCAGGCTTTAAACTATAGAGGTCGAATTAGTACAAACACCAAATCATCGTATCAGGTATAAATTACAACTCCCGCTGCCGAATAAGGATGGTGCCATGTACTGGATTTATGATTACACAGATTAGGTTAAAATTAAACTAAATGTAACTTTTATATTGTTCATAATTATGTCCCGTAAAATAAATCAACAAAAAATCATAAAACCGTGATGAAAGAAAGCAAATTATATTCAGCTGTAATAGCGTATTTTGTACATTTGTGAAGCTAACTCTTAGTTGCTTGATTGAATGAACATTGAAAATGTAAACAAAAGATCGACCATAACACTTTTATATGGGAAAATTTGAAAACTTACCTCGCCAAAAACTCCTTTATGCTACGAATCATGTAAAATTCTTTCTTAGCGGATGCCTACGCCCTAAGAGGAACGTCCACGCAAAATTTCAAGGTCCTAGGTCGTGTAGTTTGGGCTGTGCGATGATAGGTGATTCGTAATTGAAAAAAATATAGTAGATATCAAATTTAACTAAAGATTGGATGAGAATATTATTATATTTTTTTATTGTGAAAAATACTTGTTTGATATTTGTTATGGGATTCACGTGGTTTCAAATAATTACTGGAATATTCCCAACAAACAAGGAATAACATGACGGGGCAATCACAAAATAACAATTTTACTTTTGGAAAGAGTCAAATTTTAAAAATGGCCTCCTAATGGCTTCCTTGACGAGCAATAAAAATTGTTTTCCCTCCGATTTTGGGGCGAACATTTGCAAGGTGATCGGGACCTTATGGACATGTTAGGAGCCCACTCACTGATCATGATTAATATTACCAACTGAGTTTATGATGGGTAAACTCAACTATCCCAGAATATATTAATTCTATGATATACTATATTAATATATATATTAGCAATAACCCAGACCGTGTTAAGAAAATACTAATTTAATTCTAATTAATGTTAATGCCCTTCAACCGTCTGACAGCTAGGCTAGATGGAAATTCACTAACAGTTCATAATTTATTGATTTGTTCTTAATAAAGAAAAGTACGTACAGAAAAAATTGTCTAATAGAAATTAATGAACAAAACTCTAACCTTAACCCCCGATCAACATACGTGTTCTCTATCGTGTTGATGTGGAAAGTGTCGAAATTTTCTTACTGTGGGAAAGGAACCCATACTGTGTGTCACTGAACATTCAAAATGTTGATGGTGCGGTTCCAACAGACCGAATTGTGATTATTGTTAAACGACATCAAATGCTATGTGTAACAACCAATCATATCATAATCTGAGCAATTTTGTGGTTTGAGTTAACCAACCAAAAGTAGAGTCTTTAACCTCCTAATGAAAGTGCTTACCTAACAAATTATATTCTGACCGATATTGGTGTTTGAGTTTATCAACCAAAAGTAGAATCTATATAATTCGACCGAAAGTGTCTATCCAACAAATTATCATCTGGCCGATTTTTTAGTTAGAGTCAGCCTACCAAAAGTGTAATCTGTATCATCCGACCGAAACTGTCAACGCGTTTATCATTTGACCGATAATGCAGTATGAGTAAATCGGCCGAATGTAGAATCTGTATCCGAAATTTGCTCGCGTCTGAACCTCATCTGAACTCTCTTTGGCAGTGTGCATTTGGTCCACGTTTTTTTGGTTGATGATACATTTTTAAGATCGGTCGGATGAATAAATTTCAGTCCAATGAGTACCCAAGATGCAATTCAGCTGGTACGGTTTAATATTGTAATATTATAAAACGAACCTATATAGACTAGTTTAGTTACGTTTAGTTTAGTTTTTAGTATATTGAATAGTTTTGATTGGTTTTTGTTCTTGAATTCGTATAGCCTCTGAAAGAATAGTACAAGTTTTGAGATATAGATACATATTCAAATTTATTCTAAATCACTCAATGATCCGTCTTATATCGCAGATTAAATTTTGTTCGTTATTTTCAGGACAAATTTCCTTAGGATTTACAAGGACAGCTGTTATAACGATTGTTTGTAACTTGTAATAATGTAATACTATAGGTATACTCAGAATTCAGTATATGCAATACTAATTCGTTAGAAGCAACGACGCGAAAAATAACGTTTGAGTTGATTTTATCTAAATTAATTCTATCTAAACCTGTTCAACAAAACTACCATGCAGTAGCAACAATACGCTGCATGATTAGGGATGTTATAAATCAAACTCCCGACCGAGATCTATTGTTTCCTTTCAGTCATATACAATGTGAACCTTACAATTATTCATCAGTTAATTATTTATTTTAAAATCTCGTAAAATAGAATGCTGCTCGAAAAGGGACATTTTTTCAAAGGTATAGAGTGCTGATTGTCAGTAATGTTAACCGTAGTTCAACATTTGAAACAAGTAATTATTTCCATCAACAAAAAAACAGTTTTGGCTAATATACAATTAGGGCTATGTTGTTGTTTGTTAAGTCTTTTTACACCTACTTGACAGATAGTTTAGCAATATACGACCCCCAAATTAAAATCTAAATCTAAAAACTCCGTCACACAGACTATTTACCAAATCCGAAATTTTAGCTATTTTCTCCTACTCATAAATTGTTAAAGTTCTATTGTTAAAGGTGCTATTGTTAAATGTCTCATAGTAATGTCAAGTTCGGGACCAATTTAATTTAATAATTTTGAGGTCCCCTGAAGTCATAAATACCACTTGTTTATTTTTATATACCGTGTGTGTTAAAAGCCCACCCAATTAATTAATGTTGTTATGAATCAAGATCAACCTTCGGGGGCAAATACTTAATAAGTTGCTGATGGATCAAAAATTTAACCTCCTTCCTAATATTGGTTAGTTTGGGAGCTATTCAAAACGTTCAAATGAACCCTGTGGGGTTTTTATCTATGGTTACACCAAAGCCGCACTAAAAATACAGGCCATGCTGCAGAATTTATGACGTCAAACAAGTAGGTAGGCCGAGAGACTGGCTCAGGACTCGCAGCTGCGCTGCTCTTCAGTTACTTTCAAAACAAAACATTAAAACTAAATTAAGAAGAAATATTTAACATTTAGTAATGAAATGTAAACATAAATAAATTATAAATATTTGACGTTTAGTAATAAAATGTAAACATAGAATGTTAGTTCCCTGCCTATTTGTGTGACGTGGCGCAGCGCTGGGATCACTTCAGCATGGCCTGTTTTTCAGTGTGGCCTTAGTTACACAAGCGGTTTTAATTATTGCTCTGCTAAGATACGCACCTTCTATTTTTTGTTTGATTTTAAATTTTCTGCCATAATTTTTGCCATATTCTCCAAAGTTCTGCCCTAAGCTCTTAAGTTTTATAAGATGTTAATTCATTCATAAAACGAAGCAGTTTTCTTTTTTGATTCAAGTTATTTATTTGTACCTTTTGTATCTTAAAAATGGATCAAGATTATGAAAGTAAGTTTGCGGGATTTTAATAAACAATAAGAGCTAGGCTAAAGTGGTGGAATGCTCAACCACATGTTCTAGAATCAATATAGAAATCTCCAGATTGCACTATTACAAACTGCAAACTACTACTACCACTACTACTACCTCCTACCACTACTACCTCCTATAGTTGTTACTATTATTCCTCTTTTGCCTATAGAATAAGTAGAAAGTATATTATCTAATCTATCTACATTTTCACGGTTTCCGTGCATTGTCTGTAGTTGCCTTACAACGAATATTATTTATCGTAAGTTATAAGGTAAAATAATAATTGAATTCGTGTTTATTTATGGAAAAACTATTTTTAGTCGATCCTACTGAAAATGTTTTCTTATTGAAAATATTATGAGTATTTTTTCCTTTATCCTATGCTAAAAGTTAAGGGTTGTTTACGTTAATTGTAGACTTACTTAAAAACCTTTTGTTTCAGCTTTAACCTTGTACATTTAGTTAGGGATGTATTTATTTCCCATTCTTATTTCAGAAATGAAATAATAATAACTGAAATGAAATAAATTAATAACTGGATATACCTGCATATTCAGCATTTCAAATACACTAAAAATATTTAAATCCAACATAGGTAAGATATTCAAATCTCCGTAATATAACATTTGATTTTGAATTCTCCATAAGAATAACATGGAGAATTAGTGTGCAGGTTTACTGCAGCAGGTATGAAAAATTAGTGTGCTTTTAACTTAATATGTAATAGATCTGAACTATAAGGTATCATGTATCATGTTTGATAAAAATATCATGGGAAATAAGTAAGCCATATAATGTTACTTATTTCCTACAATTATCATATGGGGAATGAGTATGCACGTTTGCTGATTCAAGAATGTATTAATCGGGGTTTTTACGCTAAAATACAATAGTAAATCAAGTGGATGAAGGCACAAACCAAATTTTATGAAGATATGGCAAGAAATAGGCGAAATATAGAATTTTAACCATTTTACACACAAGAATAATATATGAGGGCAACGAAATAAAAGTTGTTGTGGAGGCGAATTTGCTCACCTAACAGCTAATTACAGATTGTCCAAAACGAGGAAGGCTACAGAAGAAGAAAATTTGACATACTTTTATCTAACCCATCAATGAACAGGATGATTGAAACAGGTGAATAAATTAATCAAAGTTATTTACCTTCTGTAAATATGCCTTGAGGTGTCAAAAATAGGTTTATTACGCTGTACGCGTTTCGGACCGACGACGGCCCATCTTCAGCAGCGTAGTTGTAGCCCCATTATTCAATGGTTGTCGAAGTAATTTTGCTAAAATTGCTCATAAAAGTACAAGACACAGTACATTCACACGTACACTTAAAATACCGACACACACGAAACATAAAATACCGCGGCATGCCGAACTAAGGGATCCGCACCGGTTTAATGTCGTAGGCCTACTGAGGTCTGGGGGGAGAAGGGGTCAAGGCTACGTCATGCGTCGTCCTATCAGCTGATAAACAGTTTGCTCCGGGTATTGTATGAAGTAAACAGCCGATATGTAATTTTATCCGCATAATCTTCCTTCTTATTTAATAAGTTTTCTTTCCCATCAGCCAAACCATGTTTATAAATAAATAATTCCTCCCATACCTGTGCTTTGTTTTTGTTATTGCATTGTTTCAACACCTTAAGCGACTTATCAAAATCAATTTTATGGCCATTACTTTCTTTAAGATGCTGTGCAACTTTAGAAGATGGGTTATTTTGTTTGACAGCATTATGCTCTTTAAACCTATCACCAAATGACCTATTTGTATAGCCTATGTATTTCTTATCGCATTTTTCTCCATTGTTGCATTCAATTAAATATACACCTTTTGAAAGCTTTTTGTCCACAGGCGGCAATGGCTTGCGAATAATTGATTTGTTAACTTTATAACCAGGATGAAAACCATTATTTTTCAGAACATTTCCGATTATTTCTGAATGTTTATTTACATAGTGTAGAGGTATGATTTTTTTCTTCGTTATGTCATTTTTATTTGGGTTGGCCAGTTTAAAGTTTGTTTTCCTAATTAGGTTATCAATTATGCAAGGATCGTATCCATTGTTTAGGGCTATCTGTTTTATAATATTCTTTTCTTTCTCGTACTCGTTTGCACATAGGTGAAATGTTAGTAAGCGGTATACCATTGATCTGAAAGCAGCTAATTTGTACTGATACGGGTGGTTAGAATCTACTGGGATTACTAAATCAGTCTAGGTCGGCTTTCTGTACACTCCAAATTCTAAACCATTACTTGTTTTGTGTATTTTAACATCCAGAAAATTTATTACATTATCGTTTTCTATTTCTACCTTGAATTTAATGGTGTTGTGAATGCTATTGAGATAAGTGAGGAGAATGTTAGCCTGCCTTTTGGTTCCCTTAAAGATCATAAAAGAATGATCAACATATCTCCTATAAAATTGGATTTTGCTGCAATGTGGGTTTTTCGGGTTGATAATTTCATTATTTTAAAACTGTTGCAAGTATATTTCTGCAAGTAGGGCAGACAACGGACCTCCCATTGGTAGGCCTTTAGGATCAAAATATGTTTTATTGTTCCACTCAAAATAGTTTTGTTTTGTTATCTCCCCTATCATTAACCTAATGTCCTCAACTTCAGGCTTTGAGAACTTTTCAGATTTATGTAGTCGCTTACTAACATTTCACCTATGTGCAAACGAGTACGAGAAAGAAAAGAATATTATAAAACAGATAGCCCTAAACAATGGATACGATCCTTGCATAATTGATAACCTAATTAGGAAAACAAACTTTAAACTGGCCAACCCAAATAAAAATGACATAACGAAGAAAAAAATCATACCTCTACACTATGTAAATAAACATTCAGAAATAATCGGAAATGTTCTGAAAAATAATGGTTTTCATCCTGGTTATAAAGTTAACAAATCAATTATTCGCAAGCCATTGCCGCCTGTGGACAAAAAGCTTTCAAAAGGTGTATATTTAATTGAATGCAACAATGGAGAAAAATGCGATAAGAAATACATAGGCTATACAAATAGGTCATTTGGTGATAGGTTTAAAGAGCATAATGCTGTCAAACAAAATAACCCATCTTCTAAAGTTGCGCAGCATCTTAAAGAAAGTAATGGCCATAAAATTGATTTTGATAAGTCGCTTAAGGTGTTGAAACAATGCAATAACAAAAACAAAGCACAGGTATGGGAGGAATTATTTATTTATAAACATGGTTTGGCTGATGGGAAAGAAAACTTATTAAATAAGAAGGAAGATTATGCGGATAAAATTACATATCGGCTGTTTACTTCATACAATACCCGGAGCAAACTGTTTATCAGCTGATAGGACGACGCATGACGTAGCCTTGACCCCTTCTCCCCCCAGACCTCAGTAGGCCTACGACATTAAACCGGTGCGGATCCCTTAGTTCGGCATGCCGCGGTATTTTATGTTTCGTGTGTGTCGGTATTTTAAGTGTACGTGTGAATGTACTGTGTCTTGTACTTTTATGAGCAATTTTAGCAAAATTACTTCGACAACCATTGAATAATGGGGCTACAACTACGCTGCTGAAGATGGGCCGTCGTCGGTCCGAAACGCGTACAGCGTAATAAACCTATTTTTGACACCTCAAGGCATATTTACAGAAGGTAAATAACTTTGATTAATATATAGGTGTCAAGGCTGTTTTTGAATTAGGTGAATAAATACCTAAAAAGTACATCAACAGCGAGCGATACGGTTTCGTAGTCCACTGGTCACGTCTATGAATTACTACGCTGCACATTTGGGTTCAATTCACAATGGAGACATGTGTTTAATTTCATTTTATCATATAACTAGTTTTATTTATATTGAAGCTATATTTCTTTTTAAGTTTAGGTCAACTTAAAAAAAATTATTTATTTAAAAATTTGATAGCATTTTGTTACGAAACTCCATTTTAATTTATTTGAACAAATGTATTTAATATAGTGTAGGCCTTTAGGAGGGTGTTTCCTTTAGGCACACTCTGCAGAGTTAGCTAAGGCTAGTTAGAGTAATATTATATAATTTTAAGTTTTCAATCGATCACGAATACGTTTTGAGTTCTAGATGCGCGAACAGATTGTCCAATAGTTAAGTGAGCAATTTCGGCTCCAAGCGTCTTTAAAAAGATTTAAACCCTCAAATAATGTTTTTTTAATTCTGTTACATAGATCAATAAAAATAATAATATTTTTGTTTACATCATTAAATTCTGCTTAAAAATCACAAATTTAGTATTTTGAATCATTGCGCTGTGCCCATTGATTACCGAGCTATTGAAAGGGGTAAACACATTTGACATTACAACACATTGACAGTACAGTGGTTTTAAAGCTGAATTTAATGGTGTAAACAAAAATATTATTTTTACTGCTCTATGTAAATGAATTTAAAAAAAATTTTGTGTGGGTTGAAATCCTTTTTAGTCCCCCTTATGGTAGTCAGCTTGGGCATGTTTTTGAATTCGTTCGAATAAGTATCACTTTACACGTTTGTACACAATTTCATCAAGGCCAAACGTTTTTTATGAAAGTTATAATACTTATGGTCACATACATCTATTTAGATACTGTATGTCCCAAAAGGCCCAGACCGGTACTTTCAAACTGTATAACGAAGGCGTAAGATGTTTTGCACATCTTAAGCGTAAAATCATAAGGGCTGACTAAAAAATACAACTTTTTTGACCATATCATATTTGCCCCTATCGCCAAAATATAATTTTGAAGATTGCACCAAACTTTTAAATATGAAGGTCACTCGATTTTTTGTCGGAACTCAAAAAAATATATATTTAATCTTTACTGTTTGGTTTGAAAATTATTAAACTGTTCCGGGATGTTTGCTACACAAGGAATAGGTAGAAGAATTAAAATTCGAACAATTATGTTTTTAGCATCATGGTCTCGGGCTTAGGTCATCGTGAGACCTACGCTAAAAGCTTCCTCCTTACAGCAGAAATTCGCTAAAGCTAAAAGATAAGGGTATTTAATCTTATCAATGAACATTTTCGATTTATTCCGGCATAACTTTAAAAACTTTTCCATTTCGAGTCACTTAATCCAGAAAAGAAAGACACCTCCTGACAAGTTTTTTTTATTATTATATTTATATTTACTTGTTAAAATCCTACTAAAATTAAGTGTTAAGGTTTGTGAGTTTTTTGTTTGTCATATTATGTAAGTCAGCAGTACCAACGTTTGTATTTTGTTATATTATTTAGGTCAGCTGTAACAACGTATCCATCCAGGTAGACGAATGTAAACAAAACAAATAAACCTAATTTCAATTGTCAGATACGAAAACAGTGCAGGACCATCATTACCAGCAATACCAGGTATTTCTAATCAATTTGAACGTAGGCGAAGTCACGGGTGCTATCTAGTAAAATATCTATTCATAAAGCCCAAACACCAATCCTGAACGGTAACGTTTGTGAAAACCATTAGCCTGTGACACCAATCAACCCTGTACTTGAATAATACGTCTTGGTGAGAAGATCCAATAAAAATATTACTTTTTTTGATACAATTTTACAGGGCACAAATTTGAAGAAGATGGCCAAATATCTGTTTCATTTTTTTTACTTACTTTTTATTAGTTTACTATTTTCCAGTGAAGTGGGACACCATCGTCAAGTATTATTAAATACTGATTCATGATACTAAAATTATGAAACACTTGGCAATATTTAGAAAAAAATCAAAATAAGAAATATGGTTATGTTATTAAATATAAATATAGTTAAGATTTGACGAGTTAACATCAGAATTTTCGCTTCAATTTTAGCCCGATACTCTTTGTTTGCAATTACTCTGTTGGGTATTAAATATTTAATTTTGAGCGGCTGGCCATTTCCAGCCGCCAACTTTCATCCACCATACTGGATCAGTATCACCTACCGAACAGAGTTTTGGGAGAGTCTGGGATTGACATCTACAGAGATATTGAAATAGTTGGGAGAGAAACATTTAAAACTCATCCTGTAAAAACACGAAATCTCATTATTGTTAGATTATGTGAATTTGGGAATTCGGAAACACCCTTATACAGTAGAATTTTTTTAAATATGTAGAAGAAAGATCCATTAGTAAGAGATATACATTTTCACTACGCTTACATCCAGTTAGGCCAGTTTATCACTTTACCATAATTTTAGATATTTTAATATATTTTAATTTGTATAACATAACGGTTTTGTTTTAATCTTCACCTAAAGAAAAACCGTTCTACAAAATGTGTTTGCTTTACTTTTAAAATATAGAATCGCTTCCCTGAGTAAACGAGGTTTTAACTCACAACGCAGTGAAATATGCGTCATTTAACCTCGTCCGTCGTTAACCTAAGCCTCCCTCCAGTCACATTAGTTATGAAGAATTATATTTCACATAAGTCTAGCCTTCAGAAGTATCTTGTACTTCAGAGGAGTGCTACTTGATTTTTCTTTCTCGTAAATAAGCAACTAACAGATTTAGCTGAACAACAGAAATGGAGTTGTTTTATAAAATGCTGTTAAAAATATACTTTTATTTTAGAAGTTAACTACGGTTTGAAACATTTAGTTTTCTATGACTACCTGGCTTTCTTATTTCTATCTCTACTTTTATGTCATTCATATCAAAACTTAAAAAATAAAGGATTATTTGAAAAATATATTTTAATTAAACTGCTAAAGGTGTCATCATTTGGACAACCAACCCATAACTCTAACAACGAATCATCATTTGGAACATGTAACTCTAACAACGAAGTGAAGAATTATTAATAGTCTCATTCAGAATGTATTGTTACCTTAAATTAAGAAATATAGAATTTGATTATAAGCGTCATACAGTTTAGCAAAGCCTATTTAACTTCTACACATGAAAAGGCTTTTTACAAAATTTTCCTTTTCATGAATAGAATATTTCACTGCCATCAATACAGATTGGTTACGGTCATTTTCTACATCGACTTATCTATCATACACTCGCACTAACGATACAGGTACAATGAAGCAATCTAATGGTTAAGCATAAATAAAGAATCTAAATCAAAATATCAGTCCTTGGAAATTCAAAAACCCTTGGACTCAGTAGAACGGATCGTCAATCAGCCAATTTTAAATATTTTTTTTATGACATTTAAAGAGGAAAAAATCGATTTGAGAAGTTTGTTGCTAAGTTTCTAGATTTAGTTTTCTCAAGTTTACAATGGGGTATTTAAATATTCGATCGATTTCTAGAGGAGTATGAGGAATTTCACATCTCAAACTGTAATTGATTTGGTTATTACACTTTCAAATGAAGGTATAAAATAAACTCTATATAAAGGTATAATAAAACTATTGAACTAAGTTTCTAAATGAGGATACTGGTATACGTTGGTATATGCTGGTTGTACGTAGCTTATGAACTCGAAAACCGTTAAACCGTTTGCCACAAAAATTGGTGCATATATGTATTATTTCATGGAGAAGGTTTTTAAGCCATCCATTTCGTCCAAACTCAATCGGGTTCCTCCCCAGCGGCCCAAAAGGGTTCCCAAATAAATCTTAAGCAACGATATTGTGTTTACATAAAATAAATGACATGTTTACTTGAATGATCTTTGTGTGAAATTTGTTTTAGTTGGACTTTCCCACAGATTTCCCACAGATTGAAGTACATGGCTTATTCTTATGCCAGAATATGAATTGTTGAATTTTTAAACAGGTATAGAAAGAAATCAATTCAATTAATAACAAAACTGCTTTCAGGAATATGAAAAAATAAATCACTGACTAGACACACTTGAAGGACCTTTCTTCTTTATGACCGATGTTATTGATAGAGGCGGAGTGTGATAATATTAACTATTTATTTGGTCAACAACATATTAAAAAATTGCGGGACGGCTTTATTATTTTCTTTTGTTAAATATAGACCCTAAAATTTAAGGAAGCATTTTCAAAAATTGCTGGGATGGTTTTGTATTTTTTTTTCCAAGGGAGACCCTTAAAACTTAAGAAAATGAGTTTTGACAATCTTATGGCAAGTTCTACGTTCTACGATTCTTCCTACAAATATACCTTCATGAAGCAGAAAAAGGTTTTTAGAAATCTTTTGGTACGCAGGTCTTTTGCGACGGTGGTAAATATATCCCTACCTAAGGGCCACTCATAATTTAAAGGTCAACTATTTTCTGAGTGATTTAAGACCATATCGAACTTCTTATTACATCTATAATCTGAGATATACAGTTTTTACAACAATTTCGGAAAAATCTATTTTTAAGTAAAATCATGAATTATAACTCATACCCTTCTTCTCTGAGTCAAATGATAAGTTTCTCAAATTGAAGCCATTATATCACTGAGTGTTCCAACACTCAAATGAACTTAATACTTCAGTTAGAACCGGGGATATCGAGAAAATAATTCAATAAGTCATTAAAAATATTCAAATCTCGAAACATACATAAGGAATGCATTAGGAAAATTCTTTATTTGGGTATATCTTGGAAACAAATCGAGATTTTCTAAAACGGATCTCGGTATTGCAATCAGCGTGAAAATTTAGTCTGTAATGATGTGTCACAACATCATGTTAACTTTTGAAAGAATTGATTACATCCAACATGGCGGCAAAAAATGTTTACCCAGTCAAAGTGAAGTTGTTACAATTACGTAGGTGGTAATTACGTAGATCAATTATCGGCATTGATAAAATACCACAATTTCCGATCATATTTCACCTGTGGCAATAATTTTCTGAATCTTTAATGCTTTTGACACCGTTTTCAAGGTGGCCGCCAAAATAAAATATTTCTTTTGGCGATACGGAAGTATATTTTTAATATATCGATTAGATGTATGTTACCTCCCATTTACAAAAAGGTTATTTTTTTGTTCCAATTTTTCTCCCTCCAACTTCTTTTTCTCTTATTTCAACTTACTACTTGGCGTTTGCAGACCTTGGCGGTGGTGGAAGTTTGTACTTTGGGACCAAGTAAAAGTAATAGATTTTGTCGTCGGCAGATATCTTGAGTAACTTCTAAGAACTATGAAGATATTTTTCAACGTTGATTATTAATAATAAAATAGTCATAGTGTATGTTTGATTCGAAAACTATAAATCTGTTAAGGTTCAAACCAACTGATTTTTTATATGTTTTTGTCACTGTTTTGTAGTTATTAATATTTTATTTATTTGGAAAGCGGAGGCTTTTCAAAATGAATCAAGTATTAACAATAATTAATTGTTGGCCTACTTTTTTCACCCTTTTTTTCAATAAACCAATTCATAAATTTTCTATAGGTATTTTAAGTATTTCAAAGCAAATTTCAGTATTTCCTTAACTATTTGCCAAAAAATAATCGGTCCGTTTATGTATTATTTTAATAAATAATATGATAGGCTTAACTTGATAAGCGTGGCTGTATATTGGATTCCTTGGGGTTGAACCCAAAGCATTATAAGCAATAATGCTTGTCCATGCTTAGGGTACGTAGAGGAAACAATTCACTCTCCTTTCGTCGGTTTATGATTGTGTTCTTCAAAATAAACATAAGTCTAAAAATTCCTATTAGATGATAAGTGTGCCACATTATCACATATACCGTAAAGTATCACGGAAGCAGATTTTTTTTGTATTTGATATTGTTAAGTTGAAATAATAAAGTTGAGGTGAAGAAAACTTTTAGCCTCAAAAAGAGTTTAAATCAAAAGTTATTTGAAGGTTGATCAACTAGCTTTAAAAGTTGTGGTTTCCAACTCCACTGGCAGTTTGACATTGCTTTAAGGTAAGTTTCGCTTTGATCTAGGGCTTACATAGAAATCTTCGGGGCCTTGGACTGATTTATCTCAGCAACAGCAGGCACAATCACACATACGTTTCACTCTCGTGCATTGTCGCTTTTTGTGTATCATTGTGCCGTTCGTTGAACTCTTAAACAGCGGCGATGTCTTATTGAATATTTAATGTAAAGTATAGCGTACTTTTTATAATTTTATTTGAAAGTACCTAGTGGACCAAGCCTTGTTCCGTATTCTTTCATTTTTACCAGTTCATCCATTTGCCATGAAACATTTAAGTTTCATAATGTTTATAAAGACACTTTTTATTGCTCTATGCGATCTTTTATTTATCGCACACGCTGTATTTTTCCTAGATGGGTGTAGTTTTTAAACAACTGTTATGATTTCTTGATTTGTTTAAATTTTGTTGTTTACTTCGTTGTTAGAATGGCAACTCAAAAGGGCCAATGTTAAATCCTTACGAATTTTAAATTCATTTTATAACTTTATTACATTTTTTAAGCCAAGTAACCTACATGAAACTTTTTTTAGAGTCAGAAATCATTATTTCCATATTTTCAATGAAATCCTCGGGGCCCTTTTTGAGATAATTGTGCAAGCGCCCCACACACACACACACACACACACTCACACACACACACACACACACACACACACACACACACACACACACACACACACACACACAGACACAAACACAAAAATTGCTCATACAAAAGAATACGATAGTAAAAATGTACTATTTTTTACCTGAAACATCCTATTTTTTTGTTACATCCCACATACTGTTTCCAAAACCAGTTGTTTGAATGAACTATTATGATTTTAATTTTTTTATAGAAGCTTATATATTAAATATAACATATTTAGCCTTAGCTAAAAATTATATCCATGCAAACTATCCACTCTTATCTTAAATCAAGATCAAGATAAATCTTTACATGAAATATCAAACCATGTTTTAATTTCCATTTCTATGATCTGTATTAACTAGATGAACTAACACATCAATGGCATATAAACGTTGGATTTGTATTATTTATGGAAGTAAAAGCAAATAACTGTTAAACAATAGAGGCTTCAGATTTTCAATAAATGTTCAATATTCAAAATGGAACAAGACAGCAATCACGTCTAGCACAATAGCTGTGGTGATAAATCATCCTGGCTCTACTCTGATCTATTGTTGCTCTGCTGTGGACTGCTCCATCAAATAGCGTAGCACTTTTTTGTTAAAATATCATCTATTATTATTTTATGAATATTTTTTTGGTTCTAACAGAAAAGTATATGAGTACTTTTTAAGTATTAAAGTTTTTTTTTTATATTCACATGAAAACTATCCAGCTAATTATTTGGTTACTTAATTTATGAGACATATTTTATAAATAATGAGGAAAGGTGTGTGAGAAAAGTATGTAAGTTTTTTTTTACTTTAGTGTTATAATTAAATATAGAAACAAAGAGCAACCAGCAGAAAATATTTTTGCCGTAAAATGTTTTGCCGCATCACCAAACTATCTAATAAAGACATATATAAAAAATTATATTGACGGCTACTATTAAATAAATGCAGAAAAATAACATGAGTAACCGTTCCTTCATAAGTTCACCATATTCATTCATTATTCATTCAGGTCACTATATTTTTGATCGCATTACAGTGAATTTTGTGACTACCCCAGTAAGATCTAAACAGTACTCAAATTCAACATCAGATTGCGTGTAAGACCATCACTGGCGGCTTCTTTGTTATGTCGTTTATTTGCTTTGAAGAGAATCTGTGCCCTGACCTTCTAATATAG
The DNA here is from genome assembly GCA_035578135.1 of Flexamia atlantica. Classification (NCBI taxonomy): domain Eukaryota; kingdom Metazoa; phylum Arthropoda; class Insecta; order Hemiptera; family Cicadellidae; genus Flexamia; species Flexamia atlantica. The sequence continues at coordinate 48,530,245 of JAQJVK010000001.1, read as the reverse complement.
AGAAGAACAGGAGCATTTCGCATGATACATTAGTTTGGATTTCGTCTAATTTATTATTTTTAACAATGATATGGCATTCCGCAATAACGGTCATTCTTAATGGCAGTTGGCACGGTTCGTGGTTTGAGGTAAATCAATATTACCAATATACCGATGGTAAACTGATTTGACTCACTTAATATCGTGGTTTATAGCATATTTTTATTTATTTATTTTCATTAGTTAAAGGGGCTAAAAATCTAAAGTTTTAAGGAATTGTTGTAGATTTGTTATGTTTATAATCTGAGGAATTATCATTATAAATATTCTGTTTGTTGTTGTAAGGGAACTAATGAAATTTGTATATATTAAATTAATACTTAATTTAAAATAGTTATAGATGAAAATAAAACTTTTGCTGATTTACTCCCTGATATCAACACCGTTTTAATAAATTCACCGTAAACTATTCAATATGCTAAAATGATTTTTATTTTCATGAATATTTAATTTATTAAAGTACATGTTAAAAGATCAACGCTATTTTTTCAACAGCCGAAGGACTGTGGGTTCGGTACACAATAACATTGTTGCTTGTGATAGCCACAGACTGCTTACCAACAACAATAGGAAGCAGCATCCAGCTACGGCAATACATTATCACTATATTTTTCCTACTAAGCGTGTAAGACCATCACTGGCTTCTTCGTGATCCTGTTTCAGTACACAGCAAGTTTGTTTATGGACAATCTGCTGTACGTTGGCAATGTTGCAAAAACAAACGCAGCCGATGATCGAAACACTGATACTGCTCACTCATGCCACTAGGTAGGCCACTGTGAGATATAAAATGTAATGAGGTATTGCTTCAATCTCAGCATTAATTTGTTTGTTTATGGTTCCACACCATATGACGAATTAAATCGTTAAGACTTTAATGTCCTTTATTTTAGACATTTCGTAAATTCTAACATTTTATAGTAATTTCTTGGGAAGAGGAGATGAGAAATACCATCCAGCTTAAGTTCTAAAAGAACATTTTTGTTACAGAATTCTAATGTGAGCAGGACAAAGACATGGAGACAAAAGTGAAAAGTTTTCTCAAGTAGAAGTCTCTGAAATTGCATTGCGAACTTAAATATAATTTTTTTTTTACTTTTTTAACAATTAACTTATAATCTATATTATTAAAAGAATTTCTGGGATGTTGTCCAGAGGAAATTGGCCCCTATAAATTAATTTTTCAACACATATTTGGTATCAAATTAAAGCTGTTATTCTCTAGATGTGCCTTTTGTGGGTTTGGAAAATATCCCATGAAAAGCCTTCACACAGGAGGCTTTTGAAATTCCAGCGAAAGTGCTACTATCTGTGTTAGAACCTGTGAACTTTTTCTAGTTTACACGTGTTTATAACAAAACAGATGATCAAGATTTGAAATGTTTTTAGAGATATACCACAGAATGCATGGCTAGCAAAAGTAATTAACATTCATCCACGTTATGATTTTGGTTTCTTTAATTATTGATTTTTTTCAAGTCAACAGAAAATAAGGAAGAGTATTTAATTTGTCCTATAGAAACTAAGACAAACAATCTCTACAATATTACAGTCTGTGTAGTATATTAATTTACTGTATTCCACTGTATTTCATTTCTAAAAAAAGGAAATTTAAAAAGGAACATAAGTATTCTTATTTCAGGACTCGGTCTAAAGATGGTATTTTCTAACAAACTATTTACAGTGAATACACATCGACACATATTTCAACACATTGATGCATGTTTCAAGGTTTAGAGTTTTAAAATATCAATATTAATTGAATTTTACCCTGAAAGATTCAAGTTTTAAACGCAATGTAAATTTAAAACCTGTATTTTGTAAATGTACTTGAAATGCAAAGTTTATTGAAGTTTTAACAGTTAGCATGCCTATTTTACTCGACTCAGAAATGTACCAATAACAATATGTGCATATTTAATGAAGGCATTTCATATAAAGTTATGTTATTGGCTTAGGTATAAATTTGCCAATTATGTAAATAAGATGCGAAACAAAAAAGCGGGTTAATTTGAAAATTTAGACTCAATACTTTTGAAAAGAAACCCCAAAAACAGAGACATGAGGATTCGCCAAGCAATGAAGATCCATGTGAACTAACCCCCATTTTATGCAAAATTAATGTTTTTGGACTGGACCGTCGGAATTTCAAAGAGTAGAACATAAATATAGACACTTTTTAAGCAGATAAAATAAATGAACTTTTCAAATTCTGTGAGGAATTTGCTACCCACACTGAAGTTTCAAGTTAAAGTAATAAGTTATTTTTAAAAGTTTACCCCAATGAAGAGTTCAATTATTGTCAATTTCATTTCAGTGCTATGACTCTGAGAATTAGTCAAAAATTTTTTTTAATCACAAAAATTCACACACTTCCTCATTGAGAGGTATTTTACGCTGCGAAGCTGCACACATAATTAACATAAAACTAAAACCTATTTTACCAAGTTTTTAAGTCACGAAGTGACGCGGGCTCCTAGTATTATTTAACTATGTTTGTTTTAGTAAATAAATATAAGCTGTTGCAAAATAATTATGAGAGTGGAAGAGTGCATGTATTTTTTTACTATTAAGAAATATACACGATAATTATAAAATATACATTAAGAAGAATTAATATTGTATATAATGTTTTGTAGATTTTATGCAAAAAATCTATTGCATGTGCAATCAGGGGTTTTCCATGTGAAATAGATATTGTGTGAAGTCTGACTGTCGAAATATTAACATTAATAAATGAGACCATCAGACTGTTCAAACTAAGACAATTTTGTCGTCAGTCGATAATAAATAACTAAAACTAAATATTTGTTTAAGGTCATCAAGTGCAAAACAGGTAACAATGATAAAACGAAAGGAAATTCGCTATAAATCACAAGCTACATAAGTCCAATCTGGTATATTCGGAAAGTCAACCGAAACTTAACTAAACCTCTCACTCTACACGTTTGTAATAATCACATGATGGTTTTCTTAACTTTAATGAATAATATTTTAATTATAAATATATGCTTATTACAGTTGTTATCAATATATTAATAGGCAAGCATGGTTTTTGTATTACATACATTTTTTTCCAGCCCGTGGTTGTCGCTGGAAAATCAGTGTACACTATTAGAATTGTATTTTTCTGTTGGTGTGCACAGTTCAATCTAAATTTGTATTAATCTTAAGAACACTTAGAAAAATGTATTTCGAATTAAAACAATAATATGAGCCTCATGAGTTGCCATGTTGTTTACGGGGTAACAAAAAAGTTTAAACAAATTCAATTCATGTTTTATCGAAGCAAGGAGCGAAAACAAAACCAAAATAGTTTCTGGCTGAATTTCAGCAAGCAGATGATCTCTACAGTCTTTTTATTATGGAACAAATATAAATCTTGCTACTTCAGCATTTCATCCACTCAAAACTTTTTAAATCCTACGATCCTTCACCTTAAGCATTAGGAAACCATTCTGAACTAAGTATAAAAAAACCCGTTTAGTAAAACGGGTTTATGATTATTTTACTTCTACAGACCGTCGTGCGTAAAAACGCCCCCCCCCCCCCCGAGGCTGATCCTGTGCCATAGCATGATCATGTCCTATGTATGTTTAAAAAATTACATGGTAATTTTTAACTTTTAATAAATTTGATTTGAACTGATAATTGACAATAATGAATAATTAAGGCCATTAGTTCAATCTAAAAACAAAAACTTTATTGGCAGTATTATTGCAAACATAAATTATTTTACTGAAAGTAGATTACCATTTTGAGATATATTTCCCTTACTGACCAAGATTAAAATTTAATTGGGATCCAAGCCCCGAGCTGTTCTTGTATGGGGCTCGAGCACGCTGTTGTATACCAATATGCAAACAACAGTAACTGGCACGTGTGCACATAGTTTAATAGTAACTAACCTAAAATATATAATTTATATTATTTTACTAGACTTTATAAAAATTTTTATATTTGAACTTTTGATCATGATCTGCTCTAAAATATTCTGCAATAAATATCAAAGTAATTCAAAAAGAACTATGCCCGGGCCTCTGGGGGACCCGGGCTCTGTCGCCAGAGTTGCACCAGCCCACCTTTGTGGGGGCCACGGTTTGTCTTTAAATTAACAGAAAACGTATTTTCTAAAAATCAGAACATTCGAAGTTCTACAAGGTCTCAATATAATGAATATTTTATTTTCCTATGAGAATGCAATACTACAACAATGATTATTCTTAGACAAAGAAGAAAACATATCCGGAGCCTTTGACATTTAATTGTTCGATTTTTTTTAAATACCGTTGCGCATTGAAATATTAACAACTATAGGTATGAAATACAGAGATACCACATTCAGCGCCCTAATGGTAATATGAATAGATCGCCACGTACTGTATCTGAACCGGAGTTCCAATGTCTTACCTGAAGGCGAAGTTCGCCTACAAAACATTAAACTCAGCACAAGTATAGCGTTTCAATAGATTTATTTGTTTTTTTACCAGCTACATTTAACCCTTGATAGTCTTCACTAGTCGAATGTCGGCTAACAATCTTAATAATGGATTTAATCTATTTGGAGTAACCACTACCAAACACAATATTTTTAGGAGCATTAAATGAATGTAATGCTCCTTGTGACTTTATTACTAAATACGACTTGATTGTCTTTTAATCACCTGTATCATTAATTAAAATTGCCATCGCCGATGACTGTTGGATTGAGAATCTAGCATCAAAGAGCTATCGGCTTTATTAGGATCAATCGGCGATCCTCGAAAAAGAAGGCAATCACCTTCACAACTCTGCTTCGCATCACTTACATTATGAGAATCTAAACTGAGTACGGTAATATGAGTTAAATCGATGTCAACTATGAGTGTTCTATGAGCTTCGTAAATTCTTACCATGACAAACAATCAAATTTTTTGCATAAATAATTCTCAATAATTAATTAATCCAAGTTCGATTATTAAAAATCGTATTCAGTGTAAACAATGAGAGTAAATTTTATCTTTATCAGACAATGTAGAATTTGCGTCTCAGTTTAGACCATATTATGAGGCACGTAAACCACAAAAATAACACCAAAACTAAGACTTATCCCAAAAGATATATAGATGTAAAATCATCGAGCGTACCTCTTTATGAAGCAAACCAACAAATGAGGACAAAAATGTTTTTGAAAACATAAACACATTTCTATTGTATTTAAAAATGAAAACAAAAACAAGTTTTCAAGACATTTATTTTGTTTGACGTACATTTTTGACATGCCGAACTTGTGAAGACTCTTTGAGAGTAAATATCAAAATATGTCAAAACTTTTTGGTTGTCAGAAAGCTAAAATGTCATATGACCCAAGAGAGTTGTTTGATATTTTTAGGCCTCGAGGAATCTGTTTCACAGAAAACATATTGCTTTCTACCATTTTAGGAAAATAAGTTGTTACTTTATGTTTATTTAATACTTGGATCGGCAATTGAATGGGCAGGATAAAGGAGAATTTCCCACTCAAAATATTGTTTTGACATGGAAAAATGCAATTAATAAAAATGTTGTTTGCACCTATCAAATAAGCTCAAGAAACTAAAAATTCCACTTTTTGAATCATAACTTAGGGTCCATTGGCTTCAAACAATTTGATAGTGCTAAGCGCAGTACGTTGTCCTAATGTTATGACTATAGAAATGTTGTTTCTTTTTTAATATAACTTCATAAAATTTGGTGTGTGGATTCATAAAGTTAAGATTTACTCATAGCTCATAATTTTAATTTTTACAATCACACGTCAGAAAACCTGTAAAGACCTTCTCGCTTCCCAATTTATTCTTGAAAAGTGTAATTTTTTACGCTTATATATATTACTTGAATTCATATATTCATATATTACTTATTCATACTACATGAAATGAGGCTTCATATAAATTATTGATTTCAATGAAAATTCGCTTGATCTATTTTTTTGTAATTGTAAATATCTGTCTAGGACAATACGTCTTCCAACGAATAGAAATCCTTTTACTATCCTTATAAAACAAAGAGGGTGATCCTCAAATGGGTCACCTTTATGATGTGTATCTGACGTCATAATCGTCACCATCACGTGCCATGACGACGCCCCAAAAAAAATTAAATCTTTGCTCAGTAACCATTGTTTACAAACCCTTTAATAGTGGTAAACACTGTACTTTGTCCCAATACCACAAAAATTTTGGGAAAATAAGATATCGAATACTATTAATGAGGTGCATAATAAGAACCGCCATGTTCGCGTTTTCTTGGTTTGCACCATGGTGCATTTGGATATCATGGTGCATGATATCGAAAACTGATGACACCGAGGCTGGACGACGACCAAGGCAGAACTATTTTATATCCTGAACTAATCAACTTATTTTGATTACTTCAATCACGGGAATATTTAAATAATTTCAATAATGAATTATTCATACAATACAATGGGTATCTCTCCAAATATGTGCAGAGCCGGTGGTAGCCACCACCACTTACACAGCTGTTTACCATACAGCCAACAAATTGCAGTGAAGGGAACGAGAAATAAAAAAGGCTATAAAGACATCCCTTAAAAGTTTCACCAATTATAGTAAGCAATAAGTAAAGTAAAAACCGCAAACAAATTTGTCTGGATTAGCCACTGTCCGACTTAAACTCCGTCCAATTTCGTTATATCGTCCGATTTTAGATAATCTGTACAATTATATTTCAATTTGGCTTCTATTAAAACTTCGTGAAAATTTAAATCGTCCCCAAGCATATAACAAAATACCCCGTTGCAGCAGACCTGCATACTCAGCGAATTTCAAGTGCAAAACAACATATTTCGATCCAACATAGCGAGATTTGACATGTTTTTGTAAGCTCCATAAGAATAACATGGGGAATGAGTATGGAGGTTTGCTGCTACAGGTATATTAAAACTGGGTGGTTTTAATTCAATATTTAGTAGATCTGAACTAGAAGAAGCCATTTACCCAAGTTTATAAAGATATGTTGAGAAATAAGCGAGATATAGAATTTTACTTATTTCCCATAAGGTTAACATTGGGACAACGTACTGTGTTTACCACTTTCAATACCTCGGCAACCATGGACATAGAGCCATGATTCAAAATACTAAATTGTTTGTTTTTTTGGGCTGAATTCAATGGTGCCAATAAAAATTTGAAAAATTTTATTTTTCTATGTAAAAGTCTCAAAAAACCCATTTTTGGGGGGGTTTACCCCCCTTTACCCCCCCTTCCGGTGGTCCGATCGGGCTGGTTTACGAACTCGTCCGAATAATTACTACTTTACACGTCTATGCCAAATTTCATTCCGATTGGACCATTTTTGCGCAAGTTATCGTGCTAAAGACACATATATATATATATATATAGATATATATATAGATATATATATAGATATATATATAGATATATAGATATATATATATATATTTATGAAAGTGAACGAATGGTGTTTTTGGCTTCTGAGGACCTCAAAAAGAAAAGTTATGATGGTTTTAGGCTTAGGTCTTACCATGAGACCTACGGTAACAGCTTCTTCCCTATAGGGGAAATTCGCTAATATAAAAATATAATCTTTTTACAATACACTTTGACACAATTGGACCCTTATTTCTGAACACATTTCATATGAGCCCATTGAATAAGCACTATATCCTGTCAAATTTCCTAAGGCTGAACATGTTATTGGGGATGACAGGAGATAGGGAATGTGATTATTGGCCGGACGGTTCGTTTCCGGGCCGAAGAGGAACGTCTCTTGATCCTTTCACACAGGAAGTAGCGACAGCCCCATCATAGCTTTCAATAAACAAATCTAATACATAAAAAATAAAATAATCGAATACATATAAAAGAATTTAAGCCTCAACTCACGGAAAACATTGTTATTCAAAAACTGAGGTTATACCACTAGTAAAAAAAGGTAACACACCGTCTGTTCTAAATATAATTAATTCAAACTTTGCTTACAAGGGACAGACAAAAACAAGCAAATAAATAGCTACTCTAATGTTCTTAGAGATTTTAATATCAATCACAATAACGAGAATTAACAGAAAAATGTGTTGTTATGTGACTTTTATCAAAAATCTTTGTAAAATTTCTAGTTATTTGTTAAAGGTCCTTCACTAGTTGCATTGTTAGTAATACATTTAACTAAGGGGTGTGTAAAACCGTAAGATGACTTAGGACACAATCACTATTATTTGAAAACAAAATAAGCGCTCCGAAGGGAGAGATTTGAAAGTCAACTTTTAGGATGTTATCAGCGTGCAGCAGAGTACTTGTATTGTTCCTATTTTTATTTTCTTTCTATCTCTCCAAACCTTAATTAAGTAAGGTATCTAACGGTCATCATATAAATCCCGTCAGTCTAAAATAAATCAGACATAAGTTCATTTATACTACTAGTCCAGGCAATGACTGTTAAAAAAAAGGTATAAAGGGAAATGCATGGAACACAATTTTTGACATTGTAACTTTGTTTGGACTGGTTGGGAGGATAACATGTAGAAAGTCCCCGTCCCTAGCCATTGAGCGGAGGGAAGGAGGGGGGTCTGGAGGTACCATTTTTAGGTTTTTCCTAAATGTCTTGACAACTGTCAACTTTTAATATACCCTATTTTATTGAATAATGAAAGAAAATTAAATTTCCTGCAAGAATAGTACATAATATGTTTTACATGTACATAATATGTAAATGTCCACCCATTTACAAGGTAATCACTAATTTCATTAATATCTTAAAATATATTTCTTCCTTAAGAAATTCCTATTTTATACTTATACACATTATACATATTACTTTTCTTACAGGAAATTAAATTTTTTTCATTTTCTAATGTTAGAGGGTATACTAAAAGTTGAGAGGTTTCAAAATATTTAAGGAAAACCTAAAAATGGTACCTTCAGACCCCCCCCCCCTCTTTTCCCGCTCAATGGCTACGGATGGGGACTTTTTATATGTCTACCTCCTAATGTGTCCAAACAAAGTTACAAAGTCAAAAATTGTGTTCCAAAACTTTCCCCCTATACCTTTTTGTTGCCTGGACTGTACAATTCTAAAACCCTATTTGCACTCCGTGTCCTATTTAAGTATTCAATACGCAAATTTAAGAGGGAGAGGTTAATATCATTAATTAATATTATTGTATATGAACTGATGAATTACACATAAAAATCTATTATTATGCCCCGCTTTTACATAGATTCAATAACGGGCATCTTTGCAAAGAATCCAACGCAGTTTAAGTCATTCAGTAATGTGACCAAAACATCATCGGGGGAAAATATATTTTCCTGGACATGCTGAATTTCGACGCAATTTTCTCCTAATAACGAATTAGTAAAATTAACTTTCACTGTCTCCCACCGGGAGTAAAGTGATTACTTTGCCTTCCGGAGAGAGAAAAAGTAAAACCATAAATATTACATTTGAATTAATAACTCAAAATTCGAGGGCCTTAATTGTTCACGAAGACATGCAACTATGTTCAGCTCAACGTATTTCAAGAGCTGACAGTCCAATAGTAGCAGCAAAATCGCATTGGAATAACATTGACGCATTCAGTTGAATGAATGTATAAAGAATGTTGCTAAAATGAGCTGAAATCTTTGGTGCATAAATCGGTGTAGCTAGTTGGATTGCAGGCGCTAATTACAAAATACCACCGTTACAGCAGACCTGCATACTCAGCGAATTTCAAATTTAAAAAAATATTTCCAACCAACACAGCGATATATGACATGTTTGTGTAATCGCCTTAAGAATAACATGGAGAATAAGTATGCAGGTTTGCTGCCACAAAAATTGAAATTTTGCGGATTTTAGACTATAATACATTACATATCATCTAGATGAAGCCAAAAACCAAGTTTTATTTGAAAAGTATTTCCTGTGGATGTGCCCAATCCCATTATAATTTTCCTTAGTAATTGTGGTATATAAAAATTTAATTTACATTGTTGAAATATGTTTAAATGGTTTTTATTTTTGTCGTTTTATTTGAAGCAATTTTCGATTCCAGCAGGAGTAAAACGTAACCTTTTTTAAGATTGTTTTCACAATTGATCTCTATTGTCATGAACGAGAACCAAGATTGGAACTTTTCAAATTTATCATGGTCTTATTGACTATTTAATTGCCATATTTTTTTATTGCTATTCATTAAATTCAGTATATATTCTCGAATGCAGAGCCTAAAACGTTTATAAGTATTAATTGTCTGTTTATCAAATGTACAAACGAACAAATGACTTTATGTAGCCATGTTTTGTATCCATAAAGCTTTAAAACCCCTCGCACAATCAGGTGCTAATGTATAAGTCAAATGTTGCGGGTAATGGCCACATGGTTCGTTACACTGGGTTTGCATGTCGATTGTGATTGGTAGGCAATGGAATGCTGTCTAATTTGATGAATAATTTAAGGTTTTAGGTAAAAATGTATACATCGAATGTTTTGTATTGGTGTTTCTTTTAATAAGCTATATCAATAGTACAAATCGTTACTAGTCCGGAAAGTGGCTGTTATCGGTACGAGATAGTGTTTCCATTGCGAAGCGAAGCCGTGTAATTTAATTTTATCTAGTACCGGTATAGCACTTTCAGAGTCAAAACCGCCCTGCTTGTCCATAAGATCATGTTACCTGGTAAACCGCTTTCCCTCAAGAGGAAGCTAGAGATCCGCAGCTAAGTGAACAGTCGAAGTAGCAGGCCGGACTGTCTTTTGCAGTTCCCGCGGGTAAGGCTTGAGCTTGGTAGAAAAGCTTTCTCCTTTTTTGGGCCTGCAATATACAGGGTGTTTTTTATTTTTTTATTTCAACTTATTTTTAATATTGAATAATGTACATATAAAGATGAAATGGGTATTATTTTGTTAATCTTTACATTATATACAACCTATTATTTACGTTTGATCAGATTTAGTTTGCATTATGTGTTCAAACTATCCGCCATTGATATTTATACAATATTGTGTTCTCTGCATCAAATTCCTGAACACGTCTTGCAAAGTACCTCTTTGGATTTCTTATGTTAAATTTGTTATGCTTGTTTTGAGGAGCTGAATATCCTGTGAATTGTTTTCGTAGACCTTACTTTTTATGTATCCCTAAAGAAAATAATATAGTAGGGTCAAATCCAGGGATCATGGTAGGAATAATCCTTCACTCATCAAATAAATCTTTTGGGTTGCGTTTTAAAACCTCACCCTGTATAATGCCCTGCCTCCAACCATCAAAGGCAGCAGCCCAAGGAAAGTTATTTTCTATAAAAAAACAAGGTTGTTTTGGACTATGCTAATCATTTAATAAGTTTTGAACAGGGAGATGCAAGGTTTACTATGGAAATGGATCGGGAATGGCGGTTTAGTCTTGGTGACAAAAACGAGGCTCCAAAGTCGGAGTAGCGAGATATTTTATGTATCTTTTATGTGGCTGATGACATACGTATTCCACCTCACGGCAAGGGTAGCTATCCCTGTTAAGTCAATGGGCCCTTTTCAAGACAGTATTGGGTACGAGTTCAGGGGTTAAAACATGATGACGAGGAAGGATCTCTATTGCACTGCAGGAAATACTGTTACCATACCGGTAATTTTTATAACAAACGTACGAAATTTAACTTCCACATTGTGGACTGATACATTTATCGGGAGTATACGACCATTACCTTCCGAAGTAACTTATTCCGAGTGTGTCAATGCCACTGGACAGGTTTCGCAGGAAAGCCCCGAACGTGAACGTGTGGGAAGTTTGGGATGGGGGCATTGGTAAAATATTTTTTTATCCATGTTGTGATAAGAATACAATGTATATTATTCTGCTTTGTTTGTGTAAATTTTGAAGTTACAGTTTGCTGTTGAGAGTTAGGAAGACACTAGGGGTTTTTTGTTTGATTTTTTTTGCCGTCGCTGCGGACAGCGACTAAGGAAGGCCGGGGGCTGTGATGGGGGTTAGGATTGTATTTATATATAATGTAATATACTTGATTTGTATAAATGTGAATATGTAATTTAGATGTAGGACTTGTTAGGTTGGGCACACCTCCTGTTTATAAACAGTTAGCACAAGCGACGCCTGGCTACTCTGAGGACAGCCTTGCTGGGCTAGGCTGGGTTCAGGGCCGCTGAGGGGTTTGGGTTTAAATTGGTTGAGAGGTCTGGTCTCGGGGTCAGTTCGGCGCCCGGGTGGTGCGGGCCTTCGGCTGGGCATTCCTTGAGGTAGGTGGTTTGGACGAGGAGTTAGTCTTTTGAGCCAAGAGTAGAGTCTTGGGGTAAAGTCCAATTTGGGGTAGAGAGGGTTTTAGAAGTTCTAGAAGGTCGCTTATGGTAGCTGAAGGTGTGTCAGATTAATTGTAAATCGACCATTGTAAATTGCAAAGTCAGGAAGACAGAAACAGGATTAGGGAGTATAGTTAGTAGCAAAATATTTGGCAGGAAGCTACAAAAAGACTACCCCCTCCTCCTCCCCCTCCTCTTTTTTTGGGAGGGGGGGTAGGTTTTAGGTAGAGGACTATTTTTTTGTAAGAGGGAGAGTTTGACTGTTATGATTAAACAAACTTGTAGTCAATGAACCAGCGTGTGTAATCAGTTAACCCTAACCATTCTTAAGCTACGTCTCCATTGTGAGTGTGTGAAGAGCTTTGGAGGGTGAGTTTTCCACACGCCACAGTTATATGTCAAATAATATCTAATTGTATTTATATATTAGATAGATTCACGAGGTACAAAATAAATGTAAACTTACCCAACCTTTGCAAGGAGAGACATTATAGCAGGAAAGGTCCAAATTAGAGATAGTCAGACACTCGATATTAACTGAATTAAAAAACAATATTTTCGGCTTCGCAAATTATAGTAGATGAAAGGTTAATGTTAAATAATATTCCTAAAGCCGATATCACGCATAATTATAAATAGCAAGCCTAAAGGAAATGGTAAAAATTAACGTCTTTCTTTAGTGACACTTAATTTATGGAGAATGGTCATTCACTGGTGCATTCACCATACAGATAAAAAAATAAAGGTAAAAATGACCACCAATCAAAACTTAAAAGGTAGAACGTTTAACAACTTACAATAATAAATAAATGCCCCCGTTGCAGCACGCCTGCATACTCAGCGAATTTCAAATGCAAAACAACATATTTCAATCCAACAGCGAGATTTGACATGTTTTTGTAAGCTCCATAAGAATAACATGGGGAATGAGTATGCAGGATTGCTGCTACGGGTATATTAAAACTGGGTAGTTTTAATTCAATACTTAGTATATCTGACCTAGAAGAACCCACTTACCAACCTTTACCAAGATATGTTGAGAAAAAAGCAAGATATAGAATTTTACTTTTTTCCCAGAAGGTTAGCATTGGGACAACGTACTGTGTTTACCACTTTCAATACCTCGGTAACCAATGGACATAGAGCAGTCATTCAAAACACTAAATAATTTTTAATTTTTTTGAGCTGAATTCAATGGTGCTAACAAAAAATTTATAATTTTTATTTTTCTATGTAAAAATTAAAAAAACCCATTTTTGGGGGGTTTACCCCCCTTTACCCCTCCTTCCCGTAGTCCGATCGGGCTGGTTTATGAACTCGTCCGAATAATTACTACTTTATATGTCCATGCCAAATTTCATTAAGATCGGACCATTTTTACGCGAGTTATCGTGCTTAAAGTCACACACACACACACACACACACACACACACACACACACACACACATATACATGAAAATGAACGAATGGTGTTTTTGGCATCTGGGGAACTCAAAAAGAAAAGTTATGATGGTCTCGGGCTTAGGTCTTACCATGAGACCTACGGTAACAGCTTCTTCCCTATAGGGGAAATTCGCTAAAAGTACAATAATGTCATTTTTAGCTTACTTCATCAAAGCTGTTGTAAAAGTGAAATAATAATATCATGAAGAAACGTTAATCTGTCGATTCAATTTGTATGTAACAGTAAAGCATGACATCTCTAATGAGATCTCACGTGACAAAGTTGTAACGGCGTCAACATCACTTCGACTGAAATTCTGAGCTAAATTTTCCAAGTTTTAAGTGACTTCTCTCAGGCTGAATTTTAGTTAAATATTTACCACATTTTCTTTAAACTTTTTCTCTTTTATGTAAATGAAGAAATGAATTCATTTCACTAATTTAGTACTACCAGTGGCATTTAGGGACGATAGATCCCTTCAATGAGAAAGAGTTGTTGAAGGTTAAATTTGTTCTTTTTATGATGCAAACTGCACATGTAGTTAGCTGGCTTATAGAAATCCATATGTTATTTTCATACGAAAAACGTTTTATTTTAGCATCAGCACCATAAACAAATGAGATGATTTTAACATCACTGTTTTTTTATTTTGTTACTGAACTAAATATTTTTTCTAAGAACTTTTGGAAATACTTATATTTTTTCCTAGTCGCTGGGATTAAACCTATTGTTTAGGTTTAGCCACCCCCCACCACTCTGCGTTTTGCCAATCGTCAACAAATGTTAAACTAAAACTAATTTCGCTTGAAAAAATACATAAATATAAAGAAAAATAGTAGATGGGCTTTTTTCAACTATGCAAGTTAGAAGTGAACTATTTATGTAACACAACGTAAGCAAATTTTTAGATATCTTATACGTAAAATCATTACAACTGAATCGAAATATAAGGTTTCTATTTAATCATTTATATCACCAATATATTTTTGATATACCTCAAGTAATCTTGAACCGTGTTCTGAGGTTTTGTGGGTGAAATCGAGGTTGTTCGTATTTTAAGTCATATATATTTTAGATGAACTCAGTTGAAAGTTAGCTGTTGGGAGGTTGGGTAATCCCCTACACATATCCGTCGAAAAGATTTATATTTGTGTGGAAAATCACTAAACAGAATTTGAGGATTTAGTTAAAATAAATTTTAAATAAAATAAAACTCTTTGTTTGAAATTCATTGTTGGTGATGGTGATTTTATATTTTGATTAGGATTTTTGTGGACATTTGCCATCACTGATTAGTAAAAAACAAGTTTCACTCAAAGTGAAACTTGTTTTTTACTAATCAGTGATGGCAAATGTCCGCAAAAATCCTAATCAAAATAAAAAATAAAACTATTAGTATGAAATTTTTAACATATTATTGATAGTAATTTCCATGTATAGATTTATTTAACACAGTATTATTATTTATAATTGATACTATTTTGATTAAAAATCGGTAAGATTCAATCAATAACATTAATAAAAGTTAATTACACCTAGTGTCTCTCTTAAAATGAATCAAAAATTCAATCTAGCAAAGAACTTCATGACAGACCTCTTTATTTTCCATGCAGATTTTAGGTTGGTTTCGAATTTGAAAAACATGGTCTTCATTTTATAATTTAGGGGGTTCAAAATTTAAACTTAAACTGCCCACATTAGAAGCTGCGCACGTCTAAATAACCGTTAGTTTTAGGTAATAATACAAACAATATAAAGAGTCATAGGATACATGTTACCAAGATCGTCCGTCCCATAGACCACTTAGACTGAGACCCGCCATCTAAAACCACTTGTCCACAGACATTGTCAATCCAGGTTTGTTAGATAGCAAAAAATGGGAGTGTAGAGGAAATGTGTATTGATTACATATTGAATAACACGTAGAACCTAAATACACTATAGAAAACAACTAGACTTTTCCATTAGAATAAGCTGTAAAATACTATTAATACTTCTTAAGTGTTAACAAATAGTTAATCAAAAAATCCTTCTAAAGAGATTAAACGTTACAACTCTTACTTGTATTCTATTTATCTTCTTCTAAATATATTCAATTCTTACTTTAAATAGCTGAAACTAGGTCATGTTTTTTTAAAGTTGTTTACTATAAATTGAGGTTTCCTTAGAAAGTGTTTAGCTAATCACAAAATCAATTCCTGTAAATTCAACCATTCATCTGATTCAAGCCACTTTCTATCATTAATCAAAATATAATATTAATATGATTCGTACATCGTAAAGTACGTTCTTTTTTATAAAATATACAAAACTCTTTGGTTTCTTTGAAATATAAATATTAAAAATTGTATATTTAAATATAATATTAAATAAATATTAACAATTTATATTGATTTTATTCATTTAGTCTAGGCATCAATAGTCTGAATTAAAGGTAATTATCTCAACATTATGAAATAAATCATAATAAATAGCAGTAAAACCCCAAATAGTGAAGGTTGCGGTTAGGCATACCCTGTTGAAACCAGAATGATCGGACTGAACGTTCAACAGGTTATTTTAGTATCTGTGTTATAGTGATTTTTTTCTGTAGATTACAAACAGTGCTGACAATACATTTAGGGAAACTCGCTCTGTATAAATTGCCATCCAATTAACCTTCCTGTACGCTAAGCTTTGATTAAACCAAACATTTTTCAAATTCAGTTTACTTTTAAAAGCCATTTTTTACTAAAAATAGATGTACATATTTAATTTTAAATATCGGTACTTTATCTTGAAACATGTATTACAGCCTCCTAATTCTAAGTTAATTATTATATGTATTTATTTTATTTTACATTTATACATATTCTAATGTAATTGAACTTAAATATCCATCGTGTTCTTTTAATCCGCAGTTTAAAGGACAAGTAAACGTAGAATTTTCCTATAAACATAGATATACCTTAGGAAGAATTTATCACAACTATTTTAGAGTTTTGTGACATGAATATTGTAAAGATATGAATAATATATATAATAAATCATAAGACTATTATGTTTTTAAAACTATTTCTTTTCTTATTATTCCTTTTTTACGTAGGTTTTTTTACTCACGGACACAGTAAAAGATATATTTTACTCAAAGCTAGAAAAACTAAAGATGCCTTGGCTCAGGTTTGTGGATTTTACTATTGTGAATCTACATAACCTTTTTTAGATTTGAGAAAACAATAAATAAGAATTATAAATATTATAATATTACATGATCTTAAAACCCAGTGTTAATCATTTCGTACAGCAAACCATTATTATGTCGTGGACAAAAATGGCTTAGAAGAAATTTTTCTGAAACAAAATGTTTTTTGGTTCGCTGAATCTGAATCCTTCCAAGAGCGTTCCGAGATATTCACTAGAAAAATAGCATGCTTTTCACTTATTGAAAATAATTTTTTCTTTCATTTGCTTTTACAAATAGATAAAGCTAGGGTCGTAACTGACATGATCTTTTTGTCTTTTTAAGAATGTATCTAATCATAATAAATATACAGCCGCATGTGTAACTGACTGACTGACTGACTGAGGTATACGAATTCTATTCACCTTCCCAATGAGCTAGAAACTTGAAATTTGGCACGAATATTCCTTGTGTGGTTAATCCCCAAGGAAAAGTCTCCCACCCCCAAGGGGGGGAAAATTGAATTTCAAAAATAAAGTCTTTCCACCACCAACCCCCCCCCCCCCCCCCAAGGGGGGGAACTTGAATTTCAAAAAGTGCTTTTCGTTTTTGGGCTGTAGCGGCTAAACTAGAGGTCCTATCGAAAAACGGACTGCACTACGTGCCACGGATTTTTCACGATCTACAACTTTGATCCTGTAACGTTTTGCCCTATCTCGTCTCCTTCACCCTTATATTGCTCTAGATTTTTCAATTTTCGTAGATCTTTCCTAGGTTTTCCAGCACCAGTTGACTTTATGTACTACTTAGCCCCCTGTAAATTTGCAGGATTATTTATTGGGTAGTCACTCAAAATATTAAATTCTTAAAACAAACAATTTCAATCCGCTAACCCCCCAAGAGGAGGTGAAACGGGGGAAAACTTGAATTTCGATGAAAGTACTTTTCGTTTTTTTTGCCTATAGCGGCTAAAATAAAGGTTCCGTTCAAAAACAAAGGCTATTTCCTCAGTTCAAATTCAATTTCCTACAATTTTGATCATGATGTATTTTACCTTATCTCACATTCTTCTCTCCCAAAATGATCTCTAAATTAAAAATTCTATTGGAATTTTCAGTTTTTTTTTGGGTTTTGATGTTTTTTAATATTTAGTTTTAGCTTATAGACCTCTATTTTCACACTGAGATAGTGAAATTGATTCTTTAGGGTTATCGGGGGTCACTCCAAAATTCACCCCGTTTCAACCCCTAAAACAGTCCTCAAAAGTTAAACCTTTGAATTTTAAATTTTCCTCGTAGTTTTTATTTTTTGACAAATTTATGTTTGGCAAGGGATGCCGAATCATTGACATGGAGATGGTCAGTTTGACTTATCCAGTTTATTATAGGTAATTTGCAATGTTATCCCATTTCTACCCCTAAAAAAGTCGTCTCATTTGAACTTTGATTAAATTTACGATTTGACTCGTGGTATTTTTTTCCAATTTATTCATTACTGGAAGACTCAATTTTTGACGAGGGATTCGTCAGTGTCAATTTCCATGTTCATCCGGTAATTTTTAAAATCTATCAACCCCTAAATGTGACCACAAAAAGAATCAAATTATAAGCATTCTTCAAATTAAGGCAATGTTGTTTTCAAACAAATTCTTTTGCCTCACACCCTCACCCTTTGACTCCACCAACCCACTTTCTCAACTAAAAATTAACCCCAACCCCCTCCGCTAAACCCCCTCCCCCCTAAAGTAACCCTCTAATCCCCACTAACTATCCTCCCAAACATTACAAAGATATATTTTGTTGAGGATTTGTAATGGGCTTATTCGAAATTTTGTGACTTTTCAATACACACCC
Organism: Flexamia atlantica; assembly: GCA_035578135.1. Taxonomy (NCBI): domain Eukaryota; kingdom Metazoa; phylum Arthropoda; class Insecta; order Hemiptera; family Cicadellidae; genus Flexamia; species Flexamia atlantica. Next base: position 48,511,451 of record JAQJVK010000001.1, on the reverse strand, counting down.
CCTACTTTGGGTAAAGACCAAAAGGGAGGCCTTTTTGTTTACATGAAATCAGCTGTCTCTGTAAGGGTTTTTAGCATAAAAAACCCCTTGAAGAGCGGCATTGCCAGGTCGAAGACCACGGCCTTATTACTATGTTATGCCTACCCAAAGTCATTTGCCAATTTTAACCTCTTTCAACCCCTTACTTTGGCCAATCCCACATGAATCCAATTCAGCACTTGTTAGTTGTATTACAATGTAATTTTCCTCCTTTTCCCTTATACCCCCTGAGCCCACCAACTTACTCCCCTTCAATTGTTCAACCCCCCCCCCCCCCAACCAACAACTCACTCCCCTCTAACTACACCACCCTGGTCACGATCAAAGATACCTTGAAGGGAGATTTTTTTTTTTACCAAACATCGATTGAAGTGATTGAAACGTAGTTATTGTTATCACTCCAGTATTTTGGAGTATAATTTCATTTAGTGTTATTAGGGAAGGTACTTATATCTACCCGTAGTTATATCTTAGGCCCGCATTACACTATCAGATATAAAAGATCTTTTATAAAGGATTTATTTGACCAATCAAAATTCAAGCCAGCTGATTTTCAAAACAAAAACGTAAATTTTGATTGGTCAAATAAATCTGTTATAAAAGATCTTTTATAAAATATTTGATAGTGTAATGCGGGCCTTAGAATTTCCTAAAAAGAAGTTATAACTACATTTTTGTTGTGATTAAAGACTAGATAAAGCTACATAAAGGTAGATTATATCTTTATTATTTTGGAGTCTGGTGACAGGCACACTTCACTTTTTTCAGATATCACTTTAACTCTGAATATCAAAGTAATTGCATGTTTAGAGAAGAATATTAGTTAAAACTAAAATTTTGAATAAATAAAATACACATACATTACAATTTAGAACGAAACAAAAAATATTTTAATGAGCTGATATTAAACATTGAAGATAGTCCAAAATTACCAATGTATTTTTTTATTCTAGGCGGAAGAAAAAACATCTTCTAAAAAACATGATCTTATGAAAGTTGTTTTTTAACTCTGTTATTTTTTTGACTCATTAATTTGTTCTCTTATGGTTTTTTTTGTATCTTCCACGAATTGCCTTAAACGGCGAGGGTCATATTTTGCGAAGACGGAAACTCTGTGAAAGACAATCACGCCGCGCCGTTTTACCGATCGCGAAAAGGTCCTTTATACGCAACGATATATTTTGCAACGACCTGAACGCAACGACCTGAATTTTCCACATCATTATAAAATACGGTTGCGTGTAAACGGCGGAAAGTAAGGCAAATCACAAAAATGTTGACACAAAATAAGAAAAAATTTGTAATAGTATTTTGTTGATTAAACGCGCTGAAGAAAAGTCATATCCAGAACTAAAATATTTTATGTTACTTATTTTGAAAAAATTAATGTGGTTCGGATATTGTGAGATAATTTAATAAACCTTAGCCTACAAACACCGTTATGTTTTAATACACAATAAACTAATAATAAATACAATTTTAATGATAAATTATAATGCCAAACGAAATTTATATCTTTTATTTATTTTCAAACAACAAGAAAGGAAACATCTGAAGGAGATACAACTATAGTTCAGTTATAACTACCCGAAGGTATATCTCCAGAATTTCGTAGAATTTCCTGATCAGGGTAGATACAACTACAAAGTGTTAGCTTTTGTTTAATCACTCTAATTAAAGCTAAAACTATCCCTTCATAGTAGTGTCTACTATGTAGAAACTACGTTTTAATCAGTTCACTCAATTAAATTATTTTTTGTTGTGACTTTTCAATACCCAACCCCACACCACAAGGGGCACACCATCTGGGGTGCCTGGGGCGAGCCGAAGGCGAGTTCCTTTCTACAACCTATAGAATGAAATAAGAGAAACTCAGCAGGATAATGTTTAGATGTCACAAAAAACTGATATATTTTTATAAATTTTATATTTTGTGTTGCTTGTATTAATATTTTGTACTTCAAGCAATGAAAATTCCACGCCACAGGTTTCACTTACAAAAGTTGGTAAACAAGAAGTAGTACATCCTTTTTCATTTTAAAGTTCAATCATTCTCTTTACTAATCCTTAAATAATTTATAAATGTTTTCCTTACTAGTAATTTTAATTCCTTTGCCTATAATGTTTTTAATTCATCAATTAATCAAAAGGTCTTTTTTTATCAATTAAAACGTGTCATACCACTAAACGAATCATATCACTAAAATCATCATACCATTCCAAAACTTATATCCCATCTTAGTTTATGTAGTACTAGATGTTCCCCCTGGATACGCCCAAGTTCAAAATTTGAAACAGCTGGTATTGCTCCTGCACTGTTTTTGTATCTGTCAATTGGAATTTGGTTTATTCGTTTACATTCGTCTGCTACGTTGCTACACTTGACTTTAAGACAAACATCGTTTATTTACATCGATGATGAAAAACAAAGGTCACAAATTTTCACATTTATAATAAATAAGGATTTACTTAGAGCCTATGCACAGGTTTTAACGCCCGTGTGGGTTCTTTTCGTCATGAAAGTTTATTGGCTATTTTGGTTGTATTTTGTTAGAAAATTTAAATTTAAATATCAAGAAGCTGTATACATCTTTGTATTTTAATTTTCAAGGAATCAACTTTTTATGTGTGTTATTTCCATTATCTTATTAATTCCTTAAGAAATCTTAACTTTAGAAGTAGGCTATATTTCTATAAACGCCTTTTTTAACGGAAAACATTCCTCATTAGGGGGAAAGAGGGGATGGGGAAAACATCATAAAATGTTATCTATCCTAGTACCATAACCAAGTAAATCAATTGCATTGTTAGAAGATTCTTTTACTTAGGTGGAGTCTTAAGAGTTAAATCTGACTACATGATGAACGTATTATACCAATGGCAAAAAAGGTAAAGTATTGTTTAGTTTGTATTAATTTTTATGGAAAGTTTTAAAAATTAAAATTGCCACTACCTTTATTTGCTGACCATTTATTTTTTTATTTTTTTAGCCGAGAACACATTTACAAAATATCTCCAAAGACTTTCGTTACATCATGCAACGTGTTTCATATTATATAGTGGCATTGACTTTAACACTACAAAATTACAATATTGCTAAAACTTCAGATATGTTGAAAGTATCGGACATTTTCTGACATCTCATAGCAGTTCACATTATATTCAATGATATTACATTATCATATCTATCTATTCATTCATTGTAATGCATTGAATATTTTTACATGTATGACATTCTGTTTTATAAGTTTACTTGTTTTCATGTGAGTTTGATGCAGATTTATACTTTACTGCCTAATTGCCACAATACCAAGCCATTTTAGCTCATTGGTTAAGAAGACCATATATGGTAACAAGTGAAAAACATATTCGGTTTGGTAAGGCTGGATAAATTATGTCTTAAAAACGAAGAGAGATTTGTAGTTTTGGAAAATGTTCCTTATAGGGAATAGGCTATTACTATTTCAAAATGGCGAATGAAACAATTTTTTCTTACGGAACACATGTATAATATGATATTTTGGACTCTATAGATTGATTTCAAAAACCTTGATGGGCTTAACAAAATTTTCACTTTTGTTGTTTCTAGTATGGGCGTTAGTTTTGTATTCTTCAAGGATTTAAAGTTTACTGCCTTTGGTGCATGTGTGGAGGATTTCCAAGCCAGTGCCCACACCCTTAGAGAAGTGATTTTCATCTATCAGTTGGGCAAAACTAGACCTTTGCCGCGATTGAATGGTGGTCCTGATATCTAGTTCTGAGAGCCTAGATGATGAGAGCCCAGGTAATGAGTGCCTAGGTGTCTTTCCCACAAACACCAGGGCAGTTGGCACATTCTGTTTTATGAACTCCTGATCTTTCACCTTTGTCACTAGCGTTTCTGGTAGCTTTCAGTTTATTAATTGATTTTTGATTTGTCCTAAAAGCTATTTCTATGTCAAGTTTCCTTAATTCCTTGATTAATGCCTGCTGTCAGGAATGCGAGAACTCCACACATACCTCCCACCCCCCCCCCCCCCACATACCTCTCATCTTGTGTGGGCACATGTGTTTTGGTTTACTTATCAGTCTGACAGTCATGTTGCTATCATAGCCATTTTCCAACTCTATATGCCTGGTTATGCCAAGTTCTTTCTTATTGTTATATGACACTGGAACGTTTAACAGTTTACACAACATTCTGTTGAATGCTGCAAACATCTGTGCTGGTAGGTGATAACAGGTGGTATGTATAGTTTGATCAGAGGTGGTTTTTTTATGGTATATGCTGAAACGCTAAAATAACAACGGCAAAATACAAATGATAAATTTGTAAATAATTGTTATTAGACAATACATATTAATTTTCCCCCACCTGCTACATTTAGACGTTTTTTGTGTACTTACTCCACCCTATACATAGCATTTGGAGAAAGTATTGTTTTCGTCAAAATTTTTGAATTTGAGTTGATAGTGGATATATTCGTTTTAGTGCTCCCTGAATCAAAAAAGTGGATTTCGGCATGGTGTCTGTCTTTCTGAATGTGTGTGTGTGTGTGTGTGTGTGTGTGTGTGTGTGTGTGTGTGTGTGTGTGTGTGTGTGTGTGTATGTGTGTGTGGATGTAAACAAAAGCTAGGGACGACACCAGTGGCCCGATTTTCATGAAATTTGGCATGAAGGTATAAAGCTCTCCAGGTGTATCTCCAGGTGTATTTTTCATTTTTTTGAATTTTGGATTTTTAAGGGTATTTACCCCATAAAACCCCATAAAAAAGACAAAAATCCAAATTTCTTGAAAAGGGTTCTAAAGATTTTTATAAAAATTTAATGGTTTTTAGTGCTTAAGAGGAGGTTGGAGTTGGCGACCATATTGGATTTATACTCCATAAGAACCAATGTTAATTGGTATGCGGGATTTCTCGTTTATTTTTGGACGGAAAACTAAAGTTTATATGTCAAATTAAAGCTATTTTTAAACTCTACCGGACGTAGGAATTACATTTTCACATAAATTATCCATTTTTTGTAAAATTGAAAAAATAACATTTGATTGCGTTTTTTTACGTCATTTATCAAATTTATCGAAAATCGGCTTCCTAAGTCCGGTAGATAATTTAATTAAGATTTCTAATATTCGGCTTTCGAAATTATCTGATTAATAACAACGACAAATTCTCGCATACCAAAAAGCATGTCAAGCGAAAATTCAAGGTAAATTTGAGCTTCAGTTCTCGCTGATTTGAAGGAATTGCTAGCGATCAGCTGACTTGTGATGAAAATTAGCCATTCAACACACGGCAAACGGCACTATTTCGTGCATTATATACGGCGGAGCAATCTAGTTTCAAGCTTCGCCGCATCATCCTATTAGCAGCACCCGTCTATCCAACCTCCTCTTAAGATGACAAACAAAATGACACCACCCGAATGTCTGTAAAAATTCAGGTTCAGACGTTATGGGGGCTTAAGTGTTATAAAATTCATATTTTTCAAATTTTACAAAAACTGTAACATTTAAAGAAAATACTTGCACCCATTAAATTTGGCTTGAAAACCTAAACAATCTAGTACTTTGAATCATTAGTCTACGTCAACTGGTTGCAAAGATAATTAATTGATATTTTAGTTTGGCGGTAAACTCAGTACGTTGTCCAATGTTATTCTTATGGCAAATATT
>JAQJVK010000001.1:48457883-48505655 GCA_035578135.1 Flexamia atlantica | reverse complement strand
AAACTCAGTACGTTGTCCAATGTTATTTTTATGGCAAATATTCAAAAACCGATATCTCTATTATTTACTAACCGATTTTGACAACATTTAGTAAATGTTTGTGTGATAATTAATTGTTAATTTGTTTTATTTCAATACATGTTTTCTGGTTTTAAGTGACTTGAAGGGATAAAGTATGTGTCAGTTTCCTGATACCGTTTATTATTTCTTTTAATGCGTGAGTAAAATAATTATTTATCACGCGCGGGAGTAAAGCCCGCCATCCACTAGCGGACTTTGTCCGGGAGAAAGCACTGATTTTGTCCGTGCGGACAATGTTTGGCAGAAGTACGCTAGTGGGTGGACTCGACAAGCACTGATTTTGCCTGTGGCGTACAATGTCCGGCGGACAAATTGTCAGTGGTCGCGGCTAAAAACCGCGGGCGGATTTTGTCCCTGGCGGACAAAGTTCGCCAGTGGATGACCAATCCCAATTTTGTCCGTCTCGTCGTCAAGTTTTCTCCCATTAAAATCCTTTCAAATATATTATACAACATCATCAAGCGGGTACATACATACATACATACATACATATATATATGAAATAATAGATAAGTATACTAATGTAACTTAGAGTATACGTGCAAATAGTTTTAGCGAATTTCCCCTATAGAGAAGAAGCTATTGCAGTAGGTCTCGTGGTAAGACCTGAGCTCGGGACCACTATAACTTTTCGTTTTTGGGGCCCCCAGAAGCAAAAAACACTATTCGTTCAAATATATGTATATATATATATATATATATTTATTTATTTATATATATATATATATATATGTGTGTGTGTGTGTGTGTGTGTGTGTGTGTGTGTGTGTGTGTATGTGTGTGTGTGTGTGTGTGTGTGTGTGTGTGTGTGTCTGTTAGCATGATAGCGGCGGGTAAAAATGGTCCGATCTTATGAAATTTGGTACGGACAAGTAAAGTGGTAATCAATTGGACGAGTTCGTGAACAAGCCCAATCGGACCACCGGAAAGGGGGGTAAAGGGGGATAAACCCCCCTAAAAATGGGTTTTTTGAGTTTTTTACATAGAAAAATAAAATTTATCGAATTTTAGTTTGCACCATTGAATTCAGATAAAAAAAAACAAACAATTTAGTATTTTGAATCACTGCTCTTTGTCCTTTGGTTACCGAGGTATTGAAAGTGGTAAACACAGTACGTTGTCTCAATGTTAACCTTATGGGAAATAGGTAAAATTCTATATGTCGGTTATTTCTCAACATATCTTGATAAAACTTGGTAAATGGCTTCTTCTAGTTCAGATCAACTAAATATTGAATTAAAACCACCCATTTTTAATATAACTGTTGCAGCAAACCTGCATACTCTTTCCCCATGTTATTCTTATGGAGCTTACCAAAACATGTCAAATTTCGCTATGTTGGATTGAAATACGTTGTTTTGCATTTGAAATTCGCTGAGTATTCAGTTCTGCAGCAACGGGGATATTATTACTTGCAATGATTTTATTACTTTATTAACGTTTATTAAAGTTTAATTTTAAGTAACTTACAATTACTTTATATTATTAATAATAATTATCAAATTGGGACAGTGTATTTGTATCTTGGAAGATTGAAACTTCTTGCGAAACATCGCTTCGCGCCTCACCGTTTCCGGTTCCATGGTTTACCGGGACACCTGCATGTGCACTGAAAAAGTTCAGTTGCTCAGTGATCATCAGATTGGATATACATCCATTTTTAAGCTCAGTGTCGTTGAGGTCGTAGTGTGATAGTGTGAACTGTTATCTGTTGTGTACTGTGGCAGTACCATATTCAACTACACAGCTACAAAATTAAATATACTCCACTGCGCGGTGACAACAAGCTCTGCAGTTGTCACTAGACTGATCGACAACGACAAAAATCATCCCCTCCACAGTAGCCCAGATTTTGTCCGCGCTGCCTGACAAGTCCGCTGGTGGATGGCGAGCGATCAGACGGACCCGCGGTCCGCCCAAACTTTCTCTGATTTTGTCCGCGCTGCCTGACGGACAAAATCCGCCAGTAGATGGCCCGCTTAAAGTGATTACTTTGTCTCCCAATAGGAGACATAAGAATCCCATAAGAATAACATTAGATCAATAATTCAAAAATTAAATCCTTCGAATTTCCTCGCTCATGCAAGTATGTTGCAGTTCAACGAGTGCATGCGCTAACAGCGGATTTAGTGGCAGGAATAATCATGTAAGAATAAAATTAATGACAATCAGCTATGAGAATAAAGCGAAATAATTATGTACCGATATTTGTCCACAGTCCATTCAACACGAATCCCCGCTTTGCTAAGACTTTTGTAACTTTATTTGACAAAAATGATTCTATTGCTATTAGAATTAGATTATGATTTTTAACTTTTTACGGTGAAGACGTCCATGCTCAGAATTTAACTACGGCTATGGATGTATCTATGTATACATAAAGACCACCGAGGCGGTAACTCAGAGGTAAAGCGCTGGCCCAGTGTGTCAAACGTCGGACGATCCCAGCGGCGCGGCGGGCGACTCCTGTTCCATTACGAGCGGTCACCCCTGCCTAGCCTAAGTGATTATTGCTGTTACGATTCCTTTAAACCGCCACACAGGATAATTGGCCCATGGTGACGGGCAGTCAAAGTTTTTTTTATAGGAAAATATGGCTATCCTATATCTAAGTATATACAAACAAACGACATACAAGATTGCATTGCAATACAGGTTTACTATAAAATAAATATTTATTGTTTTCTCAAGCACAATAAAAATGATCTTGTATTGTCATGAAATTTATATAGTTCTAGAGTTACTGACAAAATGGTAAAGTTTTGATCGACTTACAAATGTAAAACGACATAAACACAATAATATTTTGAGATAAACTGTAGGCCAAATATATAATGTTAATTGATAATGCAATTGGGAGGATTTTGGTCATTTTTTAAAATATCGGTAAGATTGGACTAAGCCAATTCCAAACTGAATTTTATTAGATTTTACTTAACTTTAAATTTTAAATATTATTTTGAAAAGTTTTAAATTTAAAAATTTGTTAAAAAGTAACTGATTCTGAAGAGAAGGACATTCATTAGGGTATTAGAAAGTGTAAGTGTAAGTTAAGGGCTTTTATACCTTTATCCTAGATCATGATTGCTAAGCCATTCGACAGTAGGAAGCTGTCACGTTTTAAGAGAAGACCCTTACTTTTAAATTTCAACAGAGTTCGTTTGGTGGTGCTCTTAATACCAGGACAGATTGCAAGTGGATTGCATCGTCGTTGTTTGGAGATACGAGGAACTGTTGGTTATTGTGATGTTAAACGTTTTCTTTGAGGTCATTGATTACTGAAACAAATCTCTCATTACTTGTTACTTGAGACCTATAACGTGTAAGCCAACACTCAGTTGGAATTCGAAGGTAACTTTAATTTAATCATTTAATTTTGATAAAACACAAACAAAAGCCTTTGAAGTATTTGACTAGTAAAACATTACTTTGCACATATGAGCATTGTTCTTAACCGAAAAACTTGTTAACGGTAAACCCTCACAGTAAAGTTTTTAAATTACCGCTTTCTAGAAAGGTCATAGGGGTGACTGTTAAAATTAAATATTATCTCTATGTTTCGTAATTTTTATTTTATTTACTGTCATGCAAACGTGCTTAGGATAGTAAATTCTTTGGTTTAGAATCATAATGACACAAAGAACCAAAGCCCAGAAAAAAATTCGCAATGTAGAACATTTGATTTAAAGAAATCTTTAACAAATCTGCTCTAAGACTGAGTGTAGGTGTGCTATAAGAAAAAGCCTGAAATCAGCTTTCATTTTTAAAAGGTGGCTTTTAGTTTTCATTTGAGACACAACATTGCATACTATTCAATCAAATTATATTCTACGTATCTTAAACCATAATATTATGTCTTTTAGCACAACAATTCACGTAAAGGCAATGAAGACGCCCCACTAGTAGCATTCCTGGCTGCATGTCCGACTTATTTTCCATGATATTTACTGAGGAATTTAAGAATTTTGTTTATTACATTGTGTTGATATAACCATCTTAGCAATTTAAATTTGCTATTAGTACCCTATGAACTGCGACGATAACCTGTCAATGAAATCACCTGGCTACCAATGATGTAAAGGTACTTCATTTTGTCATGGAACTATCTTATTGCATAATTCAAATGCATTTCAAGCACATTAAAAAGGCGTATTGCATAAGTTAGTTGGGTGAAGAAACAAGTTGCATTTAATTAAAATATTTGAGAGAAAAATGTTCATTTGTTTCAGTTAAACTTTTAAATATTTTCCTTGATCTTTAAATTAATTAAGACTATACGGCGAAATTCTTATATAAAATCCAGTTACGTTGGCGTTCTATAACAATATTCGATTATACGAAAAATATAACAATTCTTGGAAGCATATTTCTATCCTGCAACTAACACATCAAACTTATTCAGTTGTGATAATTACATTCAGCTTAATTTGAAATATGTCTAACAATTCAGTCATGTAATTCTCAAAAGGTGAAGTTTTCGGAGGTTGGCCAAACAGCTTCCAAAGTTGCGGCTCGGTCTCCAACTCTGTTGACCCTTTCGACAATGATAGTTTGAAGGTAACTTTGTCTTTGGGTAGTAGAGCAGATAATACTGTTTCTTAATATATTGTTTTGTAAAACGCGTTCAGTAAAAACAATGAGAAAACATTATTTTGTGATTGAGTATATTATGTATAAACGACCAGTACAAGAGATTATCCCGGATGTACATACATATTCTCTGTAACTGCAACCTCACGCTAGCTGAGTGACCAGTTGCACATCGGAGGCGCTAGCGGGAGAGACACACTGCACATTATAGGTGTGAATGATATATGTATATGTATGTACTTGGTTTGTACATGTGAAATTTCACGGAGAAGGTTTATAAGCCATTAATTTCGTCCTAACTCAAATGGGATCCTCCCCAGAGGCCCAAAAGGGTAACCATGTCAGCTTTATAAGCAAAGATACTGTTTACACCAGATAGAAGAAATGACATGTGTTCTTGAACGGGTGATCTTTGAGTGAAATTGGTTTTAATTTAACTCATTTCCCACAGATTTAAGCACATAATAGCAAGAAATGAAGAATTTTGAACCATATATAAGGAATATAATATAAAATAAATCTAGAGATAGAGACCAGATCTAGAGAGACCAGAGATACTCGAAGACTTCTTTTTTATAACAGCTTGTATTTAAAGAGGTGGAGTGTGCTACCGTAAACAATTAATTTTGTCTGCAAGAACACTTCCGAAAATTGCCGGGGCGGCTTATTGATTTTTTGTTTAATATAGCCCCTAAAAACGTGAGACAACATTTTAAAAACTTGCTGGAGCGGCCTTTTCAAATTGTTTTGTTCAAAGTAGACCCTAAAACATAGGAAAATGATTTGTGATAGTAAATACAATGTCAAGCCATGTTCTATGGTTCTACTTACACACATACCTTCATGAATAAAAACATTTTTAGCACTTTTCAGGGCCAGCTCAGGTAGGACCTTTCGTGCAGTAAAGAGAAACGAACATAAATACTTCTCCGCGTTTGACTCGGTTAAGCCAGTTTCGGTAAACTCGCTTCTCGAGTGCGTGAGCGCAATCCCCTCACCTCATAGCAAGATCGACTCAAGCAAACGGGGCAGCCAACATGAGCCTACCCAGGGCAGCAGCACCCTGGGGGGCTTTGTCCTTGGGGCGCTGGATATGGTCACATTTTTAGGGTAAACAGGCAGAAATAGAATACAGTACGTCGCAGCAGACCTGCGTACTATGCGAATTTCTAAAAACATTTCTTTGTGTTATGAAATTACATTTGACATGTTTAAAGAAATAGATTTTACAACAATAAGAATAAATAGATAAGCAAAACTATATTACTGAAGAGCGATACTGTATGTTGAATTTTACGTGAGTAAAGCCACGTGAGTAAATTCTCTGCTGCTAGTACAACAGAGAATCAATTTTAAATTATATGATTTTTTGAAGCTTTGAAATTTGTGTGAATAATTTTGTTTTGCAGTTCCATTCAATAAAATGTAAAAGAGAAGCGATGTGACAAAATGTCAGTCATTATTTTTTTTCCATTTTTGATATTGATTTCAACTTATTTGTGATTCTCACGAATACCAGCGTCTAATTGTTATTTATTTATTAGGCTAAATACTTAAATTTAATTTCATGTAAACTTAAACATCGCAAAACAAGTCTACGAGAAATATTAATAGTCCAGTCAACGAATGCTCAAAAAAATGTATATAGGGGATAGCATGAACACAATCTTTGACTTTGCAGCTTTGTTTGGACTAGTGAGGAGGTGAAAATATCAAAAGTTCCCGTTCTTAGCCGTTGAGCGGACGGAGGGAAGGGGGTCTAAAGGTACAATTTTTTGGGTTTTCCTAAATAACTTGAAAACCGTCAACTTTTAGTATTACCTATCAAATTTGAAAATTAAAGAAAATTGCATTTCCTGTAAGAAATGTATATAATATGTCTATTTCGGTCCATCCATTTACAAGGTAAACACTAATTTTATTAATATCATAACAAATATTCCTTCGATAAGGAATACATGTAAACGTATGGGTAACATACATGCCCAATGAGGCAACGCTTTTTTCACCTCAAGAATAATAAACAGCATTCAGGAAATATTGAAAAAATTTCCAGTAATTTTACGCCTCAATCATAAAAATTTCTCTAAAATAAAGGTGTTGGTGAGCTCACAAAAAACATTAGTTTTAAAGGAATTATTACAAATATGTAGAATTCCTTGAAAAATAACGTTTTTTGTGAGCTCGCCAACACCTTTACTTTAGACGAAATTTTATGATTGATGTGTAAAATTACTGGGAGTTTAGTCAATATTTCCTGAATTTTGTTCTTTTTTCTTTAGATAAAAAAGCGTTGCCTCATTGGGCATGTATGTTGCGCATACATTTACATGTATTTCTTATGGAAGGGATATTTGTTAAAATATTAATAAAATTAATGCTTACCTTGTAAATGGATGGACCTAAATAGACATATTATAAGCTTTTCTTACAGTAAATTTAATTTTCTTTAATTTTCAAATTTGATAGGTAACACTAAAAGTTGATAGTTTTCAGATATTTAGGAAAAACTAAAAAATTGTGCCTTCAAACCCTCCTCCATTGATCCGCTCAAGGGCTAAGGACGGGTACTTTTTATATGTTTACCCATCTTGTCCAAACAAATCTGTAAAGTCAAAAATTGTGTTCGAAAACTTTCACTCTATACCTCTTCGTTCCCTGGACTATATGAGTTATTAAAAGTATACATTCCAATATAAAACGTGAATATCGAGTACAAATATTTCTGACACTTCTTAAGTGTTTGAAGTTTTTACGGCTACCTCCAAATATGACAAATTATATTCTAAGTTAGTTTAGAGGCACTTAAAATCAAATATTTGTTAAAATATTTCGTGAATTTAAACCATTAGAGGTTTCATCCCTCATCCCACCATCTGCTCAAGGAAGTTTCAAAGGTTAAAGTGCTACTTATTAATATGTTTAAAGCCGTTGCTGTAAAAACACAGTGTACGTTTGGAATTGAGAAACTAAATTAAAATAAAAACATCACCACTGTTTTAGCGAATTTCCCATATGGCGAGAAGCAATTACCGTAGGTCTCTCATGGTAAGACCTGAGCCCGAGACCATAACTTTTCGTTTTGGGGCCACCAGAAACAAAAAACATAAATTCGTTCGAATATATATAAAGGTTTCTTGCCCCATACGTTACAATATTTATTAATTCCCAACACTGTGTTAAAATGTATGTTAAAAAATACGAGTAGTATTCAAATTTTTTTATTCATGTAGATCTACATTGTCAATTAAATGGAAATTTTCAAATGATTCACACATGCAGTGAATAAAAAATTATTTTTTCCAGTTTCATCAAATAAGCTTGACGTAAATACATGTGTTATCAAACAAATTATCTGAAGAAACATTTAGGCTAAACGCTGAAATTTAAATTCATGAATAGGGTGAGTGCACTAGTGAATGACCACCTTCAGTGAATGACCGGTTTGCAGAAAAAAATCATAGTTAGAGTTTCAATTGAGTTGAAATAATGGAAACACCTTTAAAAGGTAGCTGTTATTCTGTATTATTACTTTAATAACATCGTAGAATGATTTGTTAATTTTTAATATACCTTTAAGTGTTTTTACGTTTAGCTGTCTTGATTATGTCCATCAGAGCCTCGATCACTATAGTGTGATTCTATGTAAGACAATTTTTATTTTTCAAATTCGCAGCTAAATATTTATTTTAGCGTTAGTTTTATAGTCTAAAACTGTAACTGAATAGTTAACATTGTGTTTAAATCGTCTGCTCATGATCTATAAATAATATTAATAATGTTTTCGAGACCGGTCATTTACTGAAGCAAAATTTTGGTCAAAACTAGTGAATAACCGATTTGGATATTTACTGAAATATGACATGAATTATTCAATTGAACTAAAAACATTACAAATAGTAATAATGTACTTTGTTTCCTCATAAAAATTAACATATAAAGGCGGTTCCTCGTCCTATTCAGTAAATGACCGGGGGGTAAGTAAATATCTCGCAATATTTTTGGCTCAATCGCTTAATTTTAATAAGGGAGCAATGGCAGATATATAAATAAAGAATACAAATTCTGACTTTTGGCTGTATCATAAGCTTAGAGGATGAACACATATTCAGGTATCGTTTGTGGAAAAAAACATCCATGACAAAACTGCATTAAAAAAAATAAAGGTAGTCAAATGACGCAAAAATCGAATAAAAATGGAAGTAGACGGAGTGGTTGAATGAAAAGCCAACGATAAAGAAAGAGCCACGCAAAGATGAAAGAAAGAAGCAATCAAAAGGTTTGAGTGTTGGTTACAATAAAATAAAAAATATAAAAAGTGAGGTTAAAAAGATTTATTAACAGAAATAAATATTGCATTCATTACTTGATCTAAAAGTAACTTCACAAAAGTGTTATTTATCATTATTTTTATGATTGTTTTTGGGAACGTGATGAAAAAATTATTTTCTAGACATATTTTTTTATCTATGTTAGTCAAAATCAAACAGGACATTCACTGAAACATGACCCCGGTCATTTACTGACACGAGACCGGTCATTCACTGAAACCATGACATAGTTTTCTTAAAAATTAATAACAACATTTTTCTCCATATTTATAATGAATAACCTATGTTAATCAACAAATCTTATTCAAGAGTTAGACGATATAGAACTCACCAAAATCTATTTAATGTGGAAGTAATCGCAATTTGTTCTGAGATCTCACCCTTAACTGATCATTCACTGATACACTCACCCTACTTATATCTTGAAATATCCGTGCTGTTTAGTAGGTGATCAAATATGCTTTTTATTCCTGTAGCAGGCAAATCTTTTTACATTACTTTTCATTGGTACGTCAGAAAAGTGAAATAAAACCCACACAAAAATAACGGGAACAACTTATTGCGTTCACGAACGCGCATGGCTGTGAGCCACAACAAATCCTATAGTCTTTATACGAGCAATGTTATCTTGCGTGCGTGCGTGCTTGCTTGCTTGCTTGGTTGCACAATTATTTCTAAAACGGCTCCGAGGATCTCCTTCAAAGTCGGGAAATAAGTCATTTATGACTAAAGATAACTCGGCCAGAGAAAATCTAATAACGTGACAAACGAATTTGAAAGTTGTAAAATTTTAACATTGGCCTTATGAGTTGCCGTAATAGCAACGAAATAATCAAGGAACGTTTAACCAAATTAAGTAATCACAACAGCTGTTTGCAAACTACAGCCATCTAGGGAGAATACAGCGTGTGGCATAAATATTGCATGGAGTAATAAAAATATTTTATTTATAAATAGACCAAGAGCTAGGACACATTTTATTTACCCGAGTTTACCATGATCTTTGTTATGTTCTTAAGTAAACCCATAATCTTGAGACTCCAAAAAGGCAATTCTTAAGGTTGGTGAGTGGTGGGTGTCCGAGTAATGACGTCATCAATATGGCTGCCGTGCAAAAGTGTAACACTTTACTAAAACGAACGTAACTTTGCAACAGAGTAACGTAGAGCAATGATCTTTTTTTTAGAATGTTGGTAATAAAATTGCCTTTATTTTATGTCATGTCAATATATATCGTAAGTCTAACGGTTTTCCTGATATTTAACCTAAACTTTACTTTTTGTGAATTTTTAGTATAAAAGTAAATGTTTAAGGCTCAATAACTCCTTAACTGTGACGAAATAGACAAAATATATAACAATAAAAAAGGTAGATTATGTTATAAGGGTTTTGAAAATACCATTTATGTGGGCTTTTGATGGTGGCTTGTACGATAAATGTGTTAATGTTTAACATTCAACAAATTTATTTTGCCCTGCAACTTCTGTATACATTGTGCAGTAAAATTAAGTGATTAAATAGGTAGAGGTAAATAATTGAAACAAAAATTATTCTTGTTGTAAATGGTAGGTAATATGCTCCTAATCGGCATACATCCGTTATGTCGCGGGAAACCCCTCAAAATCACGTTTAAAAATGGCGGCTTTCCCCGCCATAAAAAATTCTTGAAAATAGTCTGTCGACTGCATTTTTTGTCAATTTTTTTCAAGATATTGACTTTGGACTGCCACCAACTATTGTTGGGTGATTGGTTCTTAATTTTGACAGGGTTATCATTTTTGGCCGCCATCTTGGATCCACCATATTGGATATAAATTATTTTTTCTCATCTAAAGATGGTGTTGTGACACATCATTATAGACTAGATTTTTACCCTGAACTCAATGCTGAAATCCGTTTAAAAAAATCTCGATTCGTTAAAAAGGTGTGCTCAAAAAACGGCACATAATATACAACCCTATTTTAAAAAATCAGCCCTATGCATTTCTTATGGACATTCCGTGCTTTGAATATTATTTTTGATTATTTATCTCATATCTCCAGTTCTAAATAATATATGCCGCATGTATTAGTCTTAAAATACTCAGTGATTTGATGGCTTTCATGTGAGTTATTGATCAATAAAATCGGACAAGTGTTGGACGAGCTATATTAATGCTTAAAGCAACTAGACAATTAATATTTTCAAAATTGGTTTTTTGTTGAAGATTTTTAGTGCAGGTTCTAAATGGGTCACAACATTCGTTCTGGTCTCAAATTACTCAGTAAATTATAGGCTTTCATATAGGATATCACTCATCAAAATCGGACTTACTTAATTTGAGTTATGAACCTTCATTCCTAATAAAATCTGTTTACTTTCTTAAACTGAAAATAATTAATGACTCATACATAGAAATCTAACAGAGACTCATGAAGGTTTTAGGTCTTAATTAACTCAGTATATTATTGGCTTTCATTTAAGCTTTTATTTATTTAAATCGGTTTCGATTGACGTGAGGTATGGACCTCCAACTAATCTAAAAGTTCAATTTTCAAAAATTTCATAATTATTTAAAGATTTATATCCCCAGCCCCAACCATGGACCTGCAGGTTAGAATGGTTTTAAGACAACTGGTGAACTATCAGCTTTCATTTAAGCTATAAATAATGAAAATCAGATAAAATTAGGATAAAGTATAAATCTTAAACCAAAAATAAATTTTGAAAAAAAATCATTTTCAAGCTGCTTTTTGCCTTATAGCTCAACCAACATTCGTCCAATTTTAATGATCAGTACCTCACATAAAAGCTGTTAAATCACTGAGTATTTTAAGACCAAAACATGCAGCATATATTATTTAGAACTGGAGATATGAGATAAATAATCAAAAATAATATTCAAATCACGGAATGTCCATAAGAAATGTATAGGGCTGATTTTTTTTTTGAATAGGGTTCTATTTGTATATTATGTGCCGTTTTTTGAGCACACCTTTTTAACGAATCAAGATTTTTTTAAACAGATATCAGCATTGAGTTCAGGGTAAAAATCTAGTCTATAATGATGTGTCACAACACCATCTTTAGATGAGAAAAAATAATTTATATCCAATATGGCGGTTCCAAGATGGCGGCCAAAAATGAGTAGCCTGTCAAAATTAAGAACCAATCCCCCAACAATAGTTGGTGGAAGTCCAAAGTCAATATCTTGAATAAAATTGACAAAAAATGCAGTCGACAGACTATTTTCAAGATTTTTTTATGGCGGGAAAAGCCGCCATTTTTAAACGTGATTTTGAGGGGTTTCCCGCGACATAACGGATGTATGCCGATTAGGAGCATATTACCTACCATTTACAATAAGAATAATTTTTGTTTCAATTATTTCTACCTCCACCTACTTTATCACTTAATTTTACTGCACAATGTATACAGAAGTTGCAGGGCAAAATAAATTTGTTGAATGTTAAACATTAACACATTTATCATGCAAGCCACAACGAAAAGCCCACATAAATGGAATTTTCAAAACCCTTATAACATAATCTACCTTTTTTATTCTTATATATTTTGTCTATTTCTTCACAGTTAAGGAGTTATTGGGCCTTAAACATTTACTTTTATACTAAAAATTCACAAAAAGTAAAGTTTAGGTTAAATATCAGGAAAAGCGTTAGACTTACGATATATATTGACAAGACATAAAATAAAGGCAATTTTATTACCAACAATTTAAAAAAAAGATCATTGCTCTACGTTACTCCGTTGCAAAGTTACGTTCGTTTTTGTAAAGTGTTACACTTTTGCGCGGCAGCCATATTGATGACGTCATTACTCGGACACCCACCACTCACCAACCTTAAGAATTGCAATTCTGAAGACTATATGTTACGACTAACCCTAAATTAACAACAAATTTGATGGTAAATTTGGGGTAAATAAAAGTGGTCTATCTCTTGGTCTAAAATTTCATGACACTGAAATCACACCGAGCAAGGCTCGGTTCACCAGGTACTTATATGTAATTATTGGGGTGTTGCACACACCCAATATTTTAATCTAATGAGGTCTTTAGCTCTAAAATATAAATATTAGAAGTATAGGCTTCTTCTAAGTAATGGTACTGAATACCTCTAAACTTCATTATCATAATCATCATCTGCACCGAAGATAAAAGGTTGATCGAGGCCTCAATCTTGATTTAATATCTAAGCTTATCAATTAACATGGTAAACATATCTACCTTATATTTCATATATTATGTTCACATACTATGACTCTGGTATAGTCATGTACGTAATTACGAGTGAATTGAAATAATTAAGATATTAACAAATTGAAAAATGATATACTTTATCTTTCAAATGTAAAATATTGACCTACATAAAGATTAAATTGCCTTGATGAATGAAGGATATCACTTTGCAGAGTAAGGTCTTGAGTTGCGTCGGGGAGAAAAATTGCTTCATTTAACCTCAAGGTTTGAATTTTCCCATTCTCATAAATTAAATTGAATTCTTACTGTAGCTTGCTGTTATGTTTTATATTGCAAATTAAAAAATTCCGAAAGTTTTCAAAATGTTTAACTTTATTATTTGCCAAGGATAGGTTTTGGAATATTGCAAAACTGATATAATAAAATAGTAATAGCCCAATCAATAGTTTAATTATTTACAACTAAACACATAGCTTTATGAATTTCAATTTAAACGTAGTGATAAGTAATCCATAGTACATTTCCAAAACACGGTTAGTCTACATAAAAACCCATATTATTTTTATGTACGTACATAATTTAGGTGACTTTAGTTTTATTTTAGTAAACTTTTAACTTTATTTTTTAATGTTCAAATTTAAAAGTGAGTGAGTATAATTTAATTTTATATATGATACCTGAAGTATAGTTCATTTATAAACATGTGATTAAATTAACGTATGTTTATATTCTTGTTTAGGTTAGAATATTGTTATTGTTTATATAATCTAAAATAAATGTATGTGTGATTAATTTTATAATTCATGTCTAATATACTTTACTGGTGACGATAGTTTTAACTGACCCACGATAATGCCTAGAAAACGTCAAAATAGTCCGAAAGAAGCCCGGGACCTGCAACAAACAGCAGTACATCAACTCCCGAGGTTCACTTGCGAACAGTTCGATCCGGAGAAGACGTCCATCGAGGTTTGGCATACAAAATTTGTTACTGGTCTTACACTGTCTCAATGGTATTAGAAACTCGTTTAAACTTGTGTAAGCCCGATATGTAAATGACTTCTTTTTTTAAAGACTATATGAAATGTTATCCTGTAATTATAAAGTTAAAACTGTAGCAGTTGCAGAAAGAGTTAAATTTTTCTCATGTAAACAGCGTAATGAAACATTAACCGAATTTGCTACGACTTGAGATGCATGATAAATGGTTGTAGTTTTCCAAACCAATTCTACCAGCAGGCACTAATCACTGCTTTCATCATGGGGATAACCAACCCTTTGATTAAGGAAAACTTACTTCAAAAAGACTATGAAACATTAACTGAAGTTTTGGAATTAGCGAAAACCTTGTCATGCGTTCAAGTTGCTTCAAGTAACTCGAATTTCACAAATAATCAGATAGAACAAGAGTGTCATACCATACGTATAGGTTCCTGTTTTGTATGTGGGGGAAAATATTTAAAGGTAAGATAAAAAATCCAGTTTGCTACAAATATGGGAGTAAAAGTCATAAAACAAAAACATCCGTTGATATTGTTGTCGATGGATCCACTGAAACAAATCACGAACTTTCTAGTTCAACCTCTAATTCAGTAAGTGGTATACAAGATACCCTTTCAGTTAAAAACAATACTGATAATAATAGTTAATAATAGTTTTGATATTTTGTTTTTAAAACTAACTATTAACGAGTTCCCAGTTTCTGTGCAGTTTGTCACAGGAATTTGCGTTACTATAATATCGGAAGAAACTTGGAAATTTATAGGAAAACCTGTACTTCGTGCAAGTTGAAAATGGTTTACTTCATTCACGGGGCAAACAGTTAATCTACTGGGAGAAGTGAATGGTAAGGTAAAACTTGGAGAATTCAGTAGCATTCTTAACCTCTATGTTGCTTTTGGTGTTAAACAAAATGTTCTTGGAATGGACTGGATATCTCAGCTAAATTTACACAAACATTCACTTTTAAGTTTGCAAGAAATGTGTTGCGACAAAACACAAAATACCTTGCAAATACAAAGTCCCGAAAGAGAATTAATTGATATATGTGATACATACTCAGAGATCTTTAATAAAGAAAAGAATAAATGCTCTAAAGTACCAGCTCGATTATCCTTAAGAAAAACACAGTGCCAGTTTTTGAAAAGGCTAGACCAATTCCACCAGCTCTACGGGATAAAGTAAGAGAAGAGGTTGGCCGTCTGATAGATAATGGTATACTTGAAGAGATCGACCATTCAGAATGGGCTGCACCATGTGCCATAATTAGGAAACCCAATGGAAAGTTGAGAACATGTGCAGATTTCTCGACAGGATTAAATCAAGCTTTGGAAGTGCAAACATTTCCCCATGGGGTGGGGACAACAAGCTTTGGGGTGGTGAAAAATACACTACTTTGGACCTAACTGATGCTTATTTATCTATACCTATGGAAGATGAGTAAAAAAATTTCTTAGTGATTAACAATCCTTTTGGGCTAATGCGTTACAATAAGCTTTGTTTTGGTGTTGCTCCCGCGACTGCTATTTTTCAAAAAAGAATGCATTCTATGTTGGGGGACTCCCAGGTGTTGCATTTCTACTTGATGACGTTATTGTAACTGGGAAAAACGATGAAGGACATCTTAAAACGCTTAGGGAAGTAATGAAACGAATACAAGATGAGGGATTTAGTTAAAATCGATCGAAGTGTAAATTCATGCAGGAAAAAGTTAACTACTTGGGACTGTGTATATCTAAAGAAGGTATATCAACAAATGCAGAAAAAGTGCAATCTGTTTTCAACATGTCTGAACCAAAAGAATTGAAACAACTAGAAACATTTATTGGCATGGCAAATGTCTATTCAAGATTCATACCTAAATTTGCTGACACTTGTGCTCCCCTTAATGCTCTTAGAAAAAAGGGAGTTAAATGGATCTAGACTGTAGAATGTTCAGAGGCAGTAAACAAAATTAAATAAGCTATAGTTTCTGTCCCAGTTCTAGTACCATTTGACAACAAACTACCAATAGTAGTTGCAGCAGATGCATCATCAGTAGGCGCTGGCGGAGCGATCTTTCACCGCTACCCAGATGGCTCAGACAAACCGTTGCATTTTGCTCCAAGTCGTTGACATCTACAGAGAAACTATTCCCAGATAGAGAAGGAAGCTTTGGCTATTTTGTACACATTAAAAAAATTTCGTATTTACTTGTGGGGGTCTGAATTTGTAATACAAACTGATCATTGACCACTCTTATCAATCTTCGGATCTATGAAAGGAATTCTCTCTGTCACTTCATTTCGACTACAGAGATGGGCTTTGTACCTCACTCATCTTACTTTTAAAATAGAGTATGTGTCTACCACAAAATTTGCAAAGGTAGACTGTCTTAGTCGCTTGCCTGTTGTTAAAGATGAAGAATTTGATAATGCTGACGAAAGCTACGACACAGTTAATATTTTCGGGAAGTATGTCTCATCTTCCAGTCTCATACAAGAAGTGAGTGAAGAAACTGAACAAGATGTTGTCCTGAGTGAAGTAAAAAAATACATTGTCAACGGTTGGCCAAGTAGTGGTATAGTCTGATTGCAGTTGAACAAACCTGGAAGGGAGGTCCACCCGAAGTTTTTTGTTGATTTCTGTTTCTTCAAGACCTACATAATTCAGATCTGCCGGGTGCCACTTTGTCACCCTTGAGCAAATTCAAATATCGAAAATGGCGGCCAAGATGACTTAAAACCATATAATTTTTAAAAAGGTTTCCTCACTGCATTTTTACGTGCATTTTTGAGACATTGACCAACGCCTATCATTATTGGGTGGCTAATCCTATATTCTTACAGGATAATATTTTTCGGCCGCCATATTGGATCCGCCATATTGGATATTATCTTTATTTTTTTAATGTAAGGATGGTATTGTGACGCATCATTATGAATTAGATTTTTACGCTGATTACAATACTGAAATCCGTTTTTGAAAATATGCATTCATTAAAAAGATTTGTATATATAAAAATTCATCCCTATACATTTCTTATGGACGTTTCGTATTTTCAATATTTTTTTGGGATTATTTGCCTGCTATCTCTCATTATAATAAAGATATGTAGTTCATTTTGGTCTTAAAATACTCAGTGAAATACCTGCTTTCATTTGAGATATTAATCAACAACATCGGACAAGTGACAGATGACCTATAAGGCTAAATGTAATTAAAAAATCAATTTTTCTGAAATTTGTTTTTAATCACGTATGTATATATCTGGTTCTAAATAGGGTATTTAGTTAATTTTGATCTTAAAATACGCAGTGATATGTCGGCTTTTATTTAAAATATTGATACGTGAAATTGGTTAAGCTGTAAACTAAATTTAAGGCTCATTACGACAATAAGATAAGTTATGCTTAAATTTTACGCTTAATAGTGGATTGTAGCTCACCCCGAACTTGTTCGAATTAAATTATCACGGTCTCAAATGAAAGCTGATATTATATTGAGTATTTTAAAAATCTCCAGAAATCCAAACCTTTCCTGGAACTGGAGACATAATTCTTTATATAAACTGAAAATGTCTGAACATTTTTATTTTTAATGGGTTTTAGTACCACAACTCCCCTGAAACTCAATTTCTTTTAATAATTTATGACTCAAATGAAAGCCAATAACCTACTAAGTCGATTAAGACCTTTACGATTTTTGAGTCTTCATTGGAACTAGAGAAATCCTGGAAGAAATGTAAAATTATGCAAGTAAAACAAATTTATGTTGAGTGAAAGCTCGTAAAGTCACATAATCTTTAGTCCGATCTTATTGAGAGTCAGCTTACTTGAGAGATGATAGTTTACTGAGTGATTTAAGACCAAAATGAATTTAATACCTCATTTAGAACCGGAGGTATTAATATTTGACTAAAAAAGAATTTCTGAAAAATTTATTTTTAACTTTAATTGAGCCTTGAGCCTTATCGCTCATCTGTCACTCGTCCGATGTTGATAATAGATATCTCAAATGAAAGCCGGTATTTCACTGAGTATTTTAAGACCAAAACGAACAACATATTTTCATTATAATAAGATATATAAGGAAAATAATCCCAAAAAATATTGAAACTACGAAACGTCCATAAGAAATATATAGGGATAAAATTTTATTTGTGTATATCTTTTTAAGGGATGCATATTTTCAAAAACGGATTTCAGTATTGTAATCAGCGTAAAAATCTAGTTCATAATAATGCGTCACAACACCATCTTTACATTTAAAAAATTGAGTTGATATCCAATATGGCGGCCGAAAAATATTATCTTGTCAAATTACAGGATTAGCCACCCAACGATGATAGGCGTTGGTCAATATCTCGAAAAATGCAGGTAAAAAATGCAGTGAGAAACTTTGTTTTTAAATTACACTGTTTTAAGCCATCTTGGATATTTGAATTTGCTCAAGGGTGAAAAAGTGGCACCCGGCAGATCTGAATTATGTAGGTCTTGAAGAAACAGGAATCAACAAAAAACTTCGGGTGGACCTCATTTCCAGGTTTAGGTTCAAAATGCATTTTAGCAACTAGACTAGTATTAAACCTGAATTCAAAGCTTATGCAATGAAGAAAAATGAACTGACTTTAAATAAGGGATGTATAATTCGGGGAGTGAGAACTGTGATTCCACTTAACCTTCGGAAGGTTATTCATAACAATTTCCACGACACACATCAAGGAATAGTAAAATTGAAATCTTTAGCCCGTGAATACATTTGGTGGCCAAATGCTGATAAAGCTATCGAAAGTGTAGCTTAGTCTTGCTCTCTATGTAACACTCATATGGCACAACAACCACAAGAAAATTCCTCGTTGCTTGGCCACACTGTAAATCACCTTGGACCCGAATACATATTGATTTTGCCGGTCCGTTTCTGGGTAAAGCGTTTTTGCTTATTGTTGATGCATATTCGGGATGGGCGGAGATAGTCACAATGAACTCCATGACTTCAGTAGCCACAAAGACAAATTAAATTGCTGATTTGCCGATATGGAATTTCTGCCACAATTTTATCCGACAACGGAACCTGCTCCACTTCCACAGATTTTTCAAACTTTTGCAAAGAGTTTGGCATTGAGCACATCACCACTCCAGTCAACTACCCCTCATCTAACGGGGAGGTAGAAAAATAGGATGGAACAATGAAAAATTCCTTAAGAAAACTTTGCCACGAAGAAACACCGAAAGGCTTGGAGGCAGACTTACATAATATCCTTTTTAAATACAGATTGACCCCTCATGTAACAACAAGAGTTTCTCCCGCAGAACTCTTCTTGGGACGCAAATTACGCTACAAATTAAGTTTGGTGAGACCACCTAATATACAGGATAAAATTATCTCGGAAAATAATCCTATCCACATCAAAGATTTTCAAAACGATCAGCCAATTTAGTTTTTGGTCAAAACTACAGAACGGGAAGGTCGTGTGGAAGAACGGAAGAACGGAGAAGATTAGGAAGGAATACTTGGCAAATTGAAGTAGGTGGGCAACTGTTTAAAAACACGCTGACCAAATGAGAGTCATAAGACCTACAGGGAGTAGCTCAACTCGGTGAGGAGATGAAGTATAGTTCATTTATAAACATGTGATTAAATTAACATATGTTTATATTCTTGTTTAGGTTAGAATATTGTTATTGTTTATACATTCTAAAACAAATGTATGTGTGGTTAATTTTGTGATTCATGTCTAATATACTTTAATACCCGTTGTTATTTTACATTTAGTAAAAGCAACATATTTTAGAGATAATTTAAAACCTAATACTTAAGAAATAATTGTGAAAATTAATCAAATATTTTCTAGTTAGTTATGTCGGAGAATGCCTATTTCATTTGCGCAAGAGTTTCAAATTAGCTAATGGAAATGTTAATGAAGGAGGTGACCGTCACACACGGACTGCCACAGCACACATAGCATTTGCTAAATTAACAATCTCTATTCACCAAAACACTAAGAAGAAAATTACAACTATCAAACATTCAATCAAATAATACATAAAAATATTAATTGTAACAAAATCCTTATTATCGTCGTTATGAGGCCTGCCTCCTAAAGTAAAACAAATATAAGGAATTATAACTCAATAAATGTTCATTTCCAATTATTTATTCCATTTGTTTACTGGTCAGATTATTCCAGTTATTTATTTTTAACATTTATTTGCTTTTTAAGATAATATGTCACGATCAGGTATCAATTTAAAACGTGTATTATAAGTATAATAAAATCCATTGTTGTATAACTCGTAAAATGATTTTGCTAGGGTTTTAATCGTGGACTTATATTTTTTGTTGATAAAGTTTATGGTCTCTTATATTTTTACATCAATTTTAACCCAACAATACCATTAAACGATAGCTTGTCAATCAAAAGATAGTTGTAATTAATTTCTGAATCACAATTACAGTGTGTGATGATTTCAAATAATCAGGCTAGTAATCGAGTAAGGTTCTTCAAATAATCCAGAATTATTTTAGTAGGACAATGAATAAAGGTTGTATTAACATATGATTTTAAAAATGGCAATAAGAAAACCTGTGCTTAAGAATAAGTAGTACCTGGTAGGTTAGGTTAGGTTAGGTTACGCGGTTATTTCGTGAATACCAGTTTATCCAATTACTATAAAATATTTCAGCGTCATGACAATTTTAAATGCACTTTTTTATTACTCCATGCAGCTTGGATCCCACACGATGCATTTCTCCTGAATAACTGTAGTTGGCAGACGGCTGTTATGGTTTCTTTATTTTTTTACATTTTCGCTGTTTATTTCGTTGCTAGCATGGCAACTCAAGAGGCACAATGTTAATGTTTTTCTTCTTTAAAATCCATTTCAATACGCTATTAGATTCGCTGCCAAGTAATCTTCGTTGAACATGTTTTTGTGTCATAAATTATTTTTTCCAGACCTACAAAGAAATACTCCGAGCCATGTTCGAGACAAAACATAAGAAACCAAACAACATAGTTCATATAACAGAATAGGACTTTAATGAAAAACGTTTACAAATTAGATCGTCTTAACCTTTTCCTTTCCTCGGGAAAAGTTTTTGTGAAAATTAAACTTTCCTTGAACTTAAAAGGAATTTTATTAACACATATAAATAAATTACACACACACACACACACACACACACACACACACACACACACACACACACACACATATGAATTATGTTTTGTCATAATTAAATTTTCAAGAGAAAGAAAAATGAAAAAGTTACTGAAACCAGTCAAACACCTCTTAAAGGCCTCACTTATATTACATATAATTAATGGGTCTAGGGGGAATTTTAGGTTAACCACGAACGAGGCTACATGACGCATATTTCACTGCTTTGTGGTTTAAGAGATAATTTACTTCAAGTAGTGGTAAATCATTCTAAAGAAATATGGTCATAATATTTTCACTAAACAGTCCTGTATTATCATGGAGCTAGCTGTGCAGGTTATTTTGTTTAAATGTTATTACAGTTCGCTGAAGTTGTTTGCTGTGACAAAACTGTAACAGCTAATATTATACTGGGTGTTCAACTTAACTGTGCCACCAATAGCATTTCAGAAAATATTAGATTTAAAGAAAACTTTAAATGGGGAACTTTACCTATTTCTTAAGAAAATCAAAAATATTAATTCCAATTTCCTGTAAGTGGCCGTTATTCTCTAATATGGCGGACAACCTTCATTTTTCTTATGTAACACTGTGTATTTTGTGGTATTTTTGGATTCTACCCTTTATTTTGTGAACTTTCAAACGTATTAATTAAGGAGATATGATGAGTTAAAGTTTGATTTCCCCCAATAGTTTTAAAACCAAACACCAATATTTAAAACGAGTAGCGGCATTGAATTCAACTTAAAAAATTAGTTTGAAATGAAGGGTCACAATAACATCTCCATATTTGAAATAATTCACCTCATTTCAAAACGGCTGATTGAACATGGCGGCCGAAAAATTTATATCAGTAAAAATCTATATCGGGTTTCAAATATTTGTCATAAGAGTAACATTGGATAACGTACTGCGTTTACTGCCAAAATGAACATTCAATTATCTCCGCAACCAGTTAGTTCACGTAGACTAATAATTCAAAATACTGGATTGAAATTTATATTTCAAGCCAAATTTAACGGTTACAAGTATATTGTCTTTAAAAGTTACAGATTTTATGAAATTTGAAAAATATGAATTTTTAACATTTAATTTAAACCCGCATAGCTTCTGAACTTGAATTTTTGCAGACATACGGGTGGTTTCATTTTGTTTGTCATCTCAAGCACTAAAACCATAAAATCTTTATCAAAATTGTTAGAGTCGTTTTTGAGAAGCTAGGTGATTTTGTCGTTTTTTATGAGTTTTTATGGGGCAAATAACCTTAAAAATAAAAAAATCGAAAAATTATTATTCGAACAAAACCCCTAGAGATATAGGACTTCCTACATGTTTTACCTATATGCCGAATTCCATGAGAACCGGACCACTAGTTTCGTCTATAACTTTGTTTACATCCACAAACACAACACACACACACACACACACACACACACACACACACACACACACACACACACACACACACACTGACTAACTGACAGACACCACTCCGAAAACCACTTTTAGCGAATTTCCCCCTATAGGGAAGTAGCTATTACCGTAGGCGACACGGTGAGACTTAATCCCGGGACCATGTTATTTTTTAATTTTTAGTTCCCTAGACCCC
Organism: Flexamia atlantica; assembly: GCA_035578135.1. Classification (NCBI taxonomy): domain Eukaryota; kingdom Metazoa; phylum Arthropoda; class Insecta; order Hemiptera; family Cicadellidae; genus Flexamia; species Flexamia atlantica. Next base: position 48,482,704 of record JAQJVK010000001.1, on the reverse strand, counting down.
AAAAACACCGTTCGTTCATTTTCATATATATATATATAATGTATACCTGTCCGTAGGAGCGATAACTTTTGTAAAAAAGGTCCGATCTTGATAAAATTTGGAACAAACGTGTAAAGCGTCATCCATGACTTCGAGTTCGAAAACCAGCAAGATTGGTTTACTCTAAGAAGATTTTTTTGACAAAATAAAATTTATTTTCAGGATTTAATACCTTTTCACTAATTATTTTTAAATTTAATTGTCAAAATTGAAATCAGCTTAAAAAAACAAACAATTTAGCATTTTGAATTATTATTCTACGTCAATCCGTTGCTTAAATATTGGATGATATTGGATGTGCTAAACCCGGTACGTTGTCCAATATTATTTTTAATTTTTACCTCAAAAAAGTATAGTTACCCTGATTTAAGACATTAAAAAAATACAATTCTGAACATATGATTATATCTTCAGGTGATAAATATTTTACTTGTGTTTGTTTTGAATAGTTAAGAGTTCATCGATCAAGATTCTGCAGAAGATATATACTATATCAAAAAACACAAATTATTTTTAAATTTGATAAAGAAAGTATGAGTATTTGGAAAGCGGGTATGTTTTGGTCTAAACTGACTGAAAATGTAGCATAATATATGGTATGTTTACAATGTTGAGGATTGATAATATGTTCTATTGAAATTGGCTGGAGATGTTGGTCTGCTGCAACAGGGATGTTTTAGTTATAGAACTGACCATATGATTGAATTTAATTTTTTTATGAGATTGAATTATTTGTTTGAGTGTTTTGAATTAATTGATTTTATGTTTGTTGAGATTTATGTACTATAACAAGATTACAGTTATTAAAAATTAAAAGACTAAGAACTATATAAAATACAAAAGTGTATGTATTACTAATGAAAACCAATGTGGTCTCCTTGTTAATTTTCCTCATGTCTAAAGCTCATAAAAGCATGAATGATTAAATATAATATGTTTCTAGTATATTATTTACTTAACTTATTCAAACAATACTTTCCTCCAAATAAGTTGAACGCTCATATTATACAAAATAATTCATATGGAAATTCGCTGAGTACGCAGGTCTGCTGCGGCGGGGGTATTTTGAGTTCAGGGAGCACTGAAACGAATATATCCACTAACAACTCAAATTCGAAAATTTTTACGAAAACAATACTTTTCCCATATACGATGTATAGGGGGGAGAAAGTAAAGTATTTTCACTTCTACACATTAGACCCGTTACGATATGACAATAACTTACGAAAGCCTACACCTTATAATTATTAATTGTTTTAATGATGGATTGCCGATGATAAATTAAAAGATTCCTACAGTGGTATGTACATTATTGTAGTGTTATGTAGATTCAGTTGTTTGTTTTGATATCATATTTTATTGTTCTGTTGTGAGGCTAAGATATTCCAGTGAAAGACTAGCATGAACTTTTCTGTTATTTATTTTTTTATAAATTATTATATAATGCGTTGTAATTGGGCACCAGCCTACTATGTAGAATTACTAAATAAATAAATAGGCTTTATATTTTACTTGAAATTGCGACGTAGCCAGGTAGATATTGTAAGCCAAAAAAAATTAAAAATGTTATTTAAATCAATAAAATGAATTACAAATCTAATTCACGTTCTAACTATATTATCAAATAGTTGATAGAAATGGTACATTTGTAATTTAATTTGCGGTTTTGATAAACTATCATAAAACATTTTACAATAACAGCAAGTATATTTAAATGCTCTGATAGTAAATTTTAAGTAATTTTATCTCAAGGCTCCCTACATGGCAGGAAAATGCAATGTTTTCTGTAGAAGGCCATTAGGGAAGTCCAAATTGCTACAAACAAACACTTTCTGTCCAAATAAAAGGATTTTTACTGCATCCATCTTTTCAAAAGGAAATACTTAAGCAGCTTCATTAAGCTACTTATCTCTTAGTTTTTAATTACTTTTATTTTACTCAGGTACGATATGGTTATATATATATATTTTTTTTTTAATAAGATTCTTAAATATAGTTTTTAAGATTTACAATTTTATTGAATAGTTTAGTATATGTGAAAATATTGCTTTAATTTTATTTGAAATTAAATTTATATATTTAAATTCCTTTTATTTTATTGAAAACACTTTTATAGATTCTGCAGGGTCTCGGCAATGCCTGCAGAAATGTCCTGGGAACTGTGGAAGGACGATCTTAAAAGTGAGACATAAGCTCAAGTATTTAAAACAAATGATAAAAAAACTCGTAGAAACAAAAAAGTAATCTTCCTACTAATTCTTGAAATCTATTTATAACATTTAAATGGCAAAATAATTTGGAGTATATTTTTTTCCTAATTCAAGATTCTTTTTTTTGTAGTTACAATTACCAAAGAGAAACGAGTGATATCTTTGTATTGCTTTATTAAGGACAGATTGTTTTCATTAATCCTCCAGTTTTATTGAACTATCTTCAGTTAACTCAGTCGAACTGCCTTTTTTGTCTCTTTCTTTTGATTAACTCTTGAAAGCAATTTGTTATATTCTACAAGCAAAGATATAAGGCAAAGTGTAAGTCACGTGAAACAAGATCTAGATTAACTGGAAAACACTTAAGAGTTCCCTGGATCGCTCGCTTGAATACAATCCCCACTAATGTTTTGTTCGTAAATATTTATAAAAAAAATAAAAACCCCTAGTACCTTACACCGTTTAATATTAGACAAAACAAATATTTATAAAACTCTTAAGAAACAATTTTAATGACTGAAGGTTTTGTCATCGATAAAATTATTATTACCAGTTTATATTAAAAATATTTCAAACTTAATCTGATTTATTCTTTTTATAAAACTTTAGGTAACATCTAAGATGCAAATTGTAATAGTAAGTCCAGTTGTAACTTTAAAATATGATAAGCTTTATAAAACAATACTTTCATTATTATTGGAAATCAGTTGAATTAACCGTTTGAAAAAAGGTGATTTAAATGGCATAAAAACACGATATAGTGGTTATTAACCCTCTGAGATTCGTCCAAATAATAGAAGACCTACTATAGTAACCACTATTAAAACACATATGCCCAAACCATATAAGTTTCATCAGCAATACCAATTAATGATGGGAATCAAACAGAAATAGTGGACCATAAAAAGTTAGCCGAAACCTTCAGATGCAACGTTTTAAAGGTATACATTTATAATTCTTACATGTTTGACCGTGATTAAAAATTGCACACCGCACAATCGAACCGATCGGAACGTTTGTCCAGTTTTAAGTATTTTCAGTGGGGTTCTTTAAAAGTATTTGTTCATCGCAGTTAGTTCACCGAATGCACTTTACATAAAATTTTTATTTAATATAGAGTTTTGTTAAATATCTGAGTTCTAAATCTTTTTCTGGAACTTTTTCTGAACTTTTTTTCTGATCTAAATGCCACCAATTAGGCGTTGCCTTAAATACGTAGGTCGCAGAATCCACAAAAGGGAAAATCATGGTTAGATGTGCGTGATTCAAACTGAGTTCATCTTGATGTGCAATATTGAGTTTACTGGAGTCAGTGGAATCGAAATCAACAACGTGTAAATTTTGTGTTTAACCCCCATCGAACTGCATTTGAGTGTAAATTTACAATCGATTAAATTTTACAGGATCAATGCATGTTGTATGTTTACAATGCAGGATACTGAAGTTCAATAGTGAAGACTCCTTGACTGTGTTTCGCCATTAAACAAGTTAAGATTGTTGCTATTGGAAGACTACCGCCACCAGAGCCGCGACATTAGTTGCCTTCTGGACATGGGCCAGAACTTGTTTGGACGCATGTCCAGCAATACAATAATTGTTTTCAAATTACGTCTTTCTGTAAAATAAACGTTCTTTGACTACAAATTTATTAACTTATGCCTACATTCAGGATTCACAAATCATCCATGATTTTTTTGTAATTTATTGTAACTATTTTTGGGATAGCCATTCCGATAAGGTATATCTTTGATTCTGTAATGTTACAAAAGTTGGTTGGAAATTTAATGTAACTGTTATATATTCAGATGATGCGTCATCAAGATATATTTGGAAAAAATGTCTCCTCAGTTCTTATTTTTCTCCATTAGTATTTATTTTAAGAGTCATGACATATTTATAATGCAGAGAGGTCTTTTTACATATGAGCAAGGCACTGCAAAAAGTTTCAAATAAGCTCACTGGCCTACTTATGAAGGCTTACATATATTCGTATTCCTTTAATTAGTAGTATAATCTACTTATTATATTATAATAAACCAAAATTTAACAATAATTGTTATTAGTAACAATACAGAGCGTTATTTAATGGCAAACCCTTACAAATATCAGTGCAAAAAAATTAATGTCCCGAATATTCATCTTTTATGCAAACAAAAATGTGATTTTTCTATTTCTGTGTATTTTTATGAAAAAAATTAAGATGTGTAAAAATAATGTTTGTAAATTGATATAGTACACACAAATGGTTAGCTGCAAATTTCAGTTTTTTGTATATAACAAATTTAACTTTTCTTTGGCTCTGTTTCGAAAAACAAATATGCTGTAGCCGAAAGTTTGATTTCTATGATCATCCTCCCTTCTTGCAGTGTCTTGCTCATATATAATTATGTAAGCGAAATGTTTTTAATATGAAGGAGTTTAACGAGTCGCGAATGATGGGAAAGGACTCAAATGGAAGTTCTTGATCATAGGTATTATGGAAAAATACTCGTAGTAGTGATGTAGTGATTTCTTTAAACTCATTATGAAATAAGGAATAAGGTAAAATAACAAATAATACATTATTTAAAAAGTATTGGTAGATATCAATGCTTATAGATATAAACGTCTGCTTTAGTTTACATTAAACATAATATTGTGCTGTTGCTTGATTAACAAAGAAACTGCGAACTGGATTTTAACATCGGGTGGATCCAGCTTACATTAAAGATATTTTTATATATAATAAACTTCTCCGAGGTCGGACTTAGAGTCGGTAGTAGTGGATCGATTTCAAGAGTGTCTTCTTTAGTGGGCCAGAATGTAGGATCTAGACTTTTTTGTCTCCAACAAATGAAGAAGAGGTTTCAACAGCAATAAATTTGCTTAAGTCAAGTAACTCTTCTGGATATGACGGTGTCTCATCGAAAATCTTGAAGTTATGTGCTTTTAGTTCATCTTCGCCAATTGTTCACATCATAAATTCGTCTTTCCACTGTGGACAATTGCCATCATTGCTGAAGACTGCAACAATCAAACCTTTGCCTAAAATAAAAAATGCTCGTATTCCTGAACATTTTAGACCAATTTCAATCCTGTCAACTTTTTCAAAGATAATTGAAAAGGTATTTCTGAACCGTTTATCTTCATTTTGGACCAGTCATGACATCCTTTTCAAAAACAAATTTGGATTCCGAAAGAAAACTTCGACTGTTGATGCTTTATTTAACTTCGTATCGACTTTGTCCTCCTCTCTTGACTAGAAAGAACACTCATTAGGTTTGTTTCTTGATTTAAGCAAGGCTTTTGATGTTGTGGATCATTCCATTTTGCTTGAAAAGATGGAAAAAATAGGCTTCAGAGGAAAGGCGTATGACTGGGTATCATCGTACCTACGGAACAGGACGCAAGTCGTTTCAGTTCCATGTATAGATGATTTAGGTTTTCAGAATCAGAATCAGAATCAGAAAATTTATTTCCATAAAAACATACAATCTTCGAGTCCCAACAAACCACATGATTTGTCGTTGGGTGCTCATAATTACATAGAGATACAGAAACGTAAAACTAAAAATATACAAAAATTAACAAAGCGCTCAGGTGTCGGTGCACAAACGAACTATATATTTCTACCTACTGGTTAAACTCAAAATATTGTAACGTGTTTAAACTAGGAAGCGATTATCCTAAGGAGAACCAATAATTGAGATCAATATATGGTATGATATTAAAAAATACCCCCGTTGCAGCAGACCTGCATACTCAGCGAATTTCAGATACAACACAACAAATGGTATTTCAATCCAACTTAGCGAGATTTTACATGTTTTGTAATCTCCATTAGAATATCATGGGGAATGATTATGCAGGTTTACTGCAACAGATATGTTAAAACTGGTTGGTTTTAATTCATTATTTAGTAGATCTTAACTAGAAGAAGCTATATACCAAGTTTTGTCAAGAAATGTTAAAAATAAGTAAGATAAAGAATTTTTTTCCCATAAGGATAACATGGGGAATGATTATGCAGGTTTGCTGCCACTAAAAATTGAAATTTCGGGGATTTTAGACTAAAATACATTAGATCTCATCTAGATGAAGCCACAAACCAAGTTTTATCCAGATATGTTGAGAAATAACCGAGATATAGAATTTTACTTATTCCCCATAAGGTTAACATTGGGACAACGTACTGTGTTTACCACTTTCAATATCTTGGTAACCAATGGACATAGAGCAATGATTCAAAACACTAAATTGTTTGTTTTTTTGAGCTGAATTCAATGGTGCCAACAAAGATTCGATAAATTTTATTTTTATATGTAAAAAACCCAAAAAACCCATTTTTGGGGTGTTTATCCCCCCTTACCCCCCCTTCCGGTGGTCCAATCGGGCTGGTTAACGAACTCGTCCATTCGATTACCACTTTACATGTCTGTTCCAAATTTCATTAAGATCGGATCATATTTACGGCCGCTATCGTGCTGACAGACACATATATAGATAGATAGATAGATAAATAGATAGATAGATAGATATATAAATACCCCCGTTGCAGCAGACCTGCATACTCAGCGAATTTCAAATGCAAAACAACGTATTTCAAGCAAACATAGCAAGATTTGACATGTTTTGTTAAGCTCCATAAGAATAACATGGGAAATGAGTATGCAGGTTTGCTGCTACAGGTATATTAAAACTGGATGGTTTTAATTCAATATTTAGTAGATCTGAACTAGAAGAAGCCATTTACCAAGTTTTATCAAGATATGTTGAGAAATAAGCGAGATATAGAATTTTACTTATTTCCCATAAGGTTAACATTGGGACAACGTACTGTGTTTACCACTTTTAATATCTCGGTAACCAATGGGCATAGAGCAGTGATTCAAAATACTAAATTATTTGTTTTTTTTGAGCTGAATTCAATGGTGCCCACAAAAATTTGATAAATTTTATTTTTCTATGTAAAAAACTCAAAAAACCCATTTTTGGGGGGGTTTATCCCCCTTTACCCCCCCTTCCGGTGGTCCGATCGGGCTGGTTCACGAACTCGTCCAATTGATTACCACTTTACATGTCCGTACCAAATTACATAAAGATCGGACCATTTTTGCGGCCGCTATCGTGCTAACAGACACATAGATATATATATATATATATATATATATATATATATATATATATATATATATAAATTCGAACGAATAGTGTTTTTTGCTTCTGGGGGCCCCAAAACGAAAAGTTATAGTGGTCCTGAGCTTAGGTCTTACCATGAGACCTACGGTAATAGCTTCTTCCCTATAGGGGAAATTCGCTAAAATTCGAACGAATGGTGTTTTTTGCTTCTGGTGGCCCTAAAACGAAAAGTTATCATGGTCTCGGGCTTAGGTCTTAGCATGAGACCTACGGTAATAGCTTCTTCCCTATAGGGGAAATTCGCTAAAAACGAAAATATATAATGATGAACTCAGCATAAGTTTACGTAAAAGGTCGTATGATGCACTGAGTTTGAAAATAAAAAGAACACAAAAGAAACCATACACAGCTACCCACAAATACAGATTACTACTTAGTAATTAGGAGGACAAGATCAAAATCAAGAATAAAAACAGCCTTTAACAAACCTTTAAAATAATTTATTCACTCATTCATCTTTCATTCATATTCCGGTTGGAATACACAGTGAGTGCTGGGGTTTCGGTCCTACAATCAGATTTTAGATGGCATGATTCTTGTATTGTAGTATATATTTTTAACAGCTGTTTTTGATCCTGGACCAGCTTAACAATGGCAATCACTCACACATTCACTCACTGACTCACACATTATTTTCCTTTTTAATTATTATATTGTGTACTTTTGGCTTTTGTTTAGTAACCAAAAAATCTAATCTAATTTTATAATATCGTCGCAGCAAATTCAAAAGCTACGTACTCTGTCTTCCTATTCCTTATAAGTTTATTAACTCTATTACGATGCTGGGCGTATTCTTTTTTATATGCATTATTAGTTGGTGCACTTTTCCATTTTCTAAATAATTTATCTTTTTTCTTAACTTCATCAAGTAACATTTTTGTCATCCACGGCTTTTTTAATGATTGGGTATAATTTTGATTTGGCTTTTTGATGTAAGACTTACTTTGCTTGAATATCCTATGAAATATTTTTAAAATGTTTTCACAAAGTTCCTGCGGGTGGCAGTATTGTCTAAGTTCCAACCAATTCACATCCATTAGTTTTGCTTTAGCTATATTAATTTTTATAACTAATTCTTGTTTTTCTATGGTTACTGAGGGATGATCATGTTTTAGGGTTATTGAACATCCTATTAAATAGTGATCTGCAGGTTTATAATTAAAAACGGCGGTATTTATGAAAGCTGGATCGGCTCTTATGTAGATGTGGTCCAAGCAGGACTTAATAACAATTCCCTCTCTGATTTCTTCTCTGGTGTTAAGAGTTATACATTTAAGCAAACCGAAAGAGGCAAGAGTAGTTTCGTACTGAATCACTAAGCCGGATTGTGACTTATTTAGGTTTATGTTGGTATCACCTACTATCATAAGCCAATCATTTACATCAATGATTTGTAAAATCGCATTTAGTTCTTTTAAAAATGTTATTTCGTTTGTGTTTGGCGGCTTATAAATATATAATATGTCCACCGAACAAGTCATATATGTTGTGACTTGTTACCGAAAATATTTATTTTAGTAATTAGGTACTCAAATGTTGTTGGAATTGATATCGGGTCAAGGCCACACTACACTACAGGCCGGAGTCCTTTTGTGGTGACGTCACATTATCAGACGAAATCACAGACGCTTTTATAATGTACTCTTATGGCGATTCACTATGTCGCACTCTAAAAACTATTGTGCCCTAAGTAATTCTTTTAAGTTTTCGTTTAGAAACCATTATTTTTTCGAATCTGCATTAATCAATGAATAACTAAATGCGATCGAAAATAATTTTAAAGAAAACAAGAATTTATTTCATAAACTTAAAAACCGGTAAACAATACAGGCAAGTAATTTGTTTACTTTTCATCAGATGATTTATCAGAAATTTGACAGTTTTGTTTCTTATTGTTTTCATTTCGATGTTCTAATGTCATAATTTGTTGGTAAATGTAATCACCAATAAATATCAATAAGTCGTCATAATATTTTCGAATTGAACGTATGTTTAAATGAACAGTTATTGGTGATGGATTTGGAATTTTACTTGTCAAGACCCAAGAAGAAATATCCTCGTAATACTGACATTCAGCAATGTTGTCGCTAGACAAGTCCGCGTCGTCGTCGTCTAGTCTCATTCACTCAACAATACACCGGCCGCGTCGCCAGTGCGTTGACCTTGACCTCGCGAGACAGATCAGCTGATTGTAAACACAGCACAGCGCGGCCGCGGCGGACAGCAGCTGTACCGTGAGTACCCGTCTGTTATTTGGAATTACACCATTAAACAATAAGAGAGGACTTATTTTACGGTTTGGTATCGTTAGCTGTGCATTCACATAATTCATAAAAATAAAATTAGACAAACAAAATGTATAATTCCCCAAACACAATACTGTAACCATCCGAGAAATCGAATTGTTTCTTTTATACAATAATTTAATAGAACCCATCAATAATATTTGTGAAATTATAAATTTTTGTCACGATACATATTGATTTCAGATTTATTCTGTGTATAGCTAAACATTTCAGGACAAACAAAAATGGAATAAAGTAACCAGTGAAAGCATGTCTTATGATTAAAATAAACTTTAAACAAATCAATGAAAATATAGTAGGCCTAATATTTTTCATACTGCTGAGAGATCCTATAGATTCTACATGAAAATGAAAAAGAGGGCAATGTCCTTAATTGCTAGAGATAAAATAGTATAAGATTCTACCTTAATGCTCAAATAAATGTAACATACTATACTTTTTAACACCTGAAAATGTATATTATACAAGTAAACAAACAGTATTTGCAATAGGCAAGATGCACAATAAACAAACTTATATTACATCAATGGTAATCAAGAATATAGCACAGGCCATAAACTTAAATTCAGATTTCTTATGGAGAAAGTTAAACATGCAAATTATACAATCCATAAAAAAATAAAACAAGAAAATACAATAATACATGAAACAATTTTAGTTAGGCTAGAACATGGTTTAAATGTATTATAAGACAAGCGTAACTAGGCCTTGTTTAAACAATTTTACTGAGATCTGACCTAGTCTTTATGTGGATAACAGATGAGTTTTCTGCCTTCCTTGCCAATACTTTGCCATTTTGAAACCACAAAAATTTATAGCCCTTTTCTTTAGCCCTAGTTTTACAGTCTTTCAGCAAAATTCTATTGACAAAGGTAAGGTTGACATTGAAGTAAACTTTAGCAAGGTCCCCGTTCGGTATACTCTTGAATGCCTTCCTCCCGCTTTTATCCAATTGTCCCTCGTTTGACGATTTACAAACTGCACCAGCAGTACAGGAGGACGGTCAGAGGTTTTACTTTTTAACGGATGGGCAGCATGCACTTCTTCCCTCCCAAAGGTTAACCCAATTTTTCCTGCTAAGTCCTCAAGGACCTCAAAGGTGTCTCTCGTTCCAGCGTCCTTAACCTCACTTATCTCAAGATTAATCCGCCTGCCGTATTGGTCAAGATCGTTTACTTTTTGATTCAGTAACTCGATTTCACTGTCCTTCTCAGCAACCACCCTTTTAAGTCCTTTTATTTCATTAGCCATATTTTTGTTTTGTTCTTTCAGCTCAGTCAGTTCTTTAAGCATTTGATCGTATTGTGTTGAAATAAAATCTTGACTAGCTTTAACCTCATCTAGGACTTTCCTAAAATTTTCAAATTTTGAGGTTAGGTTAGATAGAGAAAGCTTAATATCATCATCTTGTTTAGTAGATAAAGTATTCTTACTTATAGAATTACTCTTTCCCTTGCACGTTTGTTGACACCTCCAAGCTGCTTTCCCCTCCTCAGTCATATTTCTATAAGTGTTTTCCTTGACACTACACCCGTAGCAGTAACTGCCGTTGCAACCATGGCACTTTACGCATTCGCCTTCCGGTAGTATTTCAGCATCACAATAACTGCACCGCACCATAATTAGTCCTTAGATATAGGAAAAAAGTGCTTCGAAAGAGATTGTTAACTTAAAAAGAGATAGATAAGATTGCACTTTGAGGTTATGTTCGGAGCGAACTAAGATGGCGTCCGCACACCTCGAGCGCTGAGAGCAGAGTGAGAGATGAGAGACTCGGAAAAATTGCTAGTGCGGTATGGTGTACCACAGGGCAGTATTTTAGGCCCGATCTTGTTTCTTATTTTTATTAATGACATTGCTAGAAGTGTTTCTAAAGCTAATCTATGTTTGTTTGCGGATGACACTTCTCTTGCTCTTTCCAACAAGAGTCTTGAAAAACTGGAGGTGGAAATGTTTATCGAAGCAAATTCGATCATGCAATGGTTATCTGATAATGGTCTTGCTATAAATGCAGCTAAGACAAAGGTTGTAAATTTTTTCTTGAGAAAAAGGGAAGGTTCCGAGATCAACCAGTTATTAGAAGGTGACTCTGAAGTGATATCATCTTCTAGTACTAACTCTTTAGGGATAACTATAGATTCCAATCTCAACTTTCATATTGTCGGTCTATCCAAAAAACTAAGTCGTGTTCTCTTCCTTCTTCGCAGGCTTTCTTATTTCTCAAATCGTGAAATCCTTCTCACCGCTTATTATGGATGTTTCTTTCCCATCCTCGCCCGCTTATGGTGTTGCAATTTGGGACACGACAGTTCGAAATCGAAAATAATTTTCAAAGCCCAGAAGAAGGCTTTACGAATTATATTTGTCCTTGGTAGACTGACATCTTGTAGAGGCAAATTTAGAGAAAACAACATCCTAACGTTTCCTTCAATTTACATTTTCAGTCGTTTGATATTTTTGAGAAACAACTTAGATCTGTTCCCTCATCAACCTCCTTTAAAATTTAATCTCCGGAAAACTAATCCCTTACCGTTACCTTATCATAGAACCACATTTTTCCAGCAACAGACCTTTTACTCTTCCATCAAGCTTTTCAATCACCTCCCTTCATCCCTAAAAAATCAAACAAACGCCATAAAATTCAAAAAAAGTTGAAAGAGTTTCTTATTCTCAATGAATTTTATAGCTTAGAGGAATACTATTTCTAAGTCATTTGTTTATTTTGAGACGTTATGTTTTTAACTGTGTACACATTGTATATATACGTATAGATTGTTGACGATTGTTTTGCACTTTTGTGTTTCAGACATTAAAATCATTTGATTTGATTTAATTTTAATTCCCCAATATTATGTGATTAGGTGATTTTATTCCCTTCAAGCAACTAGTTTTCTATTTATAAAACTCCTACTTTTTTTGAAACGTCTACTTCAAATAATATTTCAGAGTGAAAATTCAGTCAATGTTATAGCCTAAAGGAATACATTTATGAGTCCATGTTCTTATACACAAAATTTATTTACTTGTTAACACAACACATAATAATCTGCTTTTGCACTTCCTAAACTAAATCGTTCTTCTCCCCACTCTTTACGTTAACACTACCCTAGCACATATAAAAACAGCGTTAAAATATATATATTTGATATAACAAAATTTTGTTAATGGGGGTGTTAAAAGGGATTCGGCTCTTTCGCTGATAGCCCCTACTTCTCGAACCCTGTTTCGAAAAACAGAAAAAAACCAATTGTTTTAGAATTAAATAAAAACTGGTTAGTTAAATAAATTCCCTTTACAACCCTCCCAATGGCAAATGAGAAATCAACACCAAATTCATATAATTACAAATATTACAATATAAAATTGTCCTACCTCGAAGAGGGTGGTTTCTTTCGCAGCAGCAAGTTGGGAAATGAGAAAAACCAACTTTCACTTTCGAACCTTTTGTGGGGGTATTCCACTGCGGGGGGAGTAAGCTTAACCCAAATAATGGACTCGTCCAAATTTACCCGCGATTATGTTCGATTTTAAAACTATAGGAGAACAAAAAACGTTACAATGTAATTCGAGTTAGGCCCAGGCAATTTTTGAATTTTCTGTTACACTTATTAATATTTATAAGAAGTGCGATGGTTTAATGATGATTACAGTATTCTTTGGCACTTTCAACTTTAAAAATTTACTCTATTGCTTTAAATTGTGATTTACGTTGAACTTCTTCTCACTCCGATATGTAATATTATTATTTCAATGATAATCGGTGTTGACTTAAAGTTTTGTAATGTTACAAATGCAAGTTTCGGTACAATGTTACAGTGCTTATGATGTTACAATGCGGTTTCGTCGCATTTGCGTACTTACTGCACTGGAGCAGATTAATCGTCCCTTTCATCCTGATTGGCCACGGGTACAGTTAATACATCTTTTGCATACTTAAAAAATTAGTTAAAATTAGTCTAAAGTCGATTTATTCTGCGAAAAACCATGAAGTACAAAGAAAAAGATGACTTCAAAATCATGATATTTCAAACAAAATCTCTCAATCAGTTAAAAAATGGCTTAATTAAAAGCATGGTCCAGAGACAGATTTTGTCTTACATGTAAATAACCTACTTTTAGGCAAAATATTGATCTACGTCTTTACTTATTTCTTGGTATGTACTTTTTTAAACGAGCCTCAAGCCTTAAACCCTCAATCAAACATCGCATTTTCTTCTCGTTTTTTCGACTACTTTATCAGTTTGTGCTGTCTATGAAATTATTAATTGATTATAATGAAGTAAGTTAAAACGTGGCGAAATAGATTTAGCTAGTTGACAAAAACTATTCGGATACTTTACTATTAAAGGTTGCAATAGGAAAATAAATCGTCTTAGCATGCAGCACTACAATTCCGTCTACTGTTAATTGGCTTGTACATTTTTACCGTATTTCGTAAGTGTTTGTAATTAATACACTAATTTTGGTCATCTCTAAATTCAAAAAACAAATCTGTAAATATCTATAAATTTAATACTTTGAGGTATGCCATTCCAATATACATACCAAACCTACCAAAATTAGTTTACTGATCATATATGCCTATTGTTTTGAAATAAAACAAAAATAACTCAAACATTCCTTCGATGGAAGCAAAAGAAAAGCTTCAATAAGGAATTGATGTGCTTTCTGGAATAAATCGGTTACCAATAATCCTGCAATAAACCTCGTTGGTTATTGATACCATTGCCTACCTCCAGCATCTGATAGAGGAAACTTCAGTTACATATCAGATTTCGATTTAATTTGTATGTATGACAGCGAAATATATGACTTTTGTTTAGTCCGGCATTGGTTATAAATCGAACAGTTATAAATAATAATCAACAATCGTAAAATATAACTCCTCACTTTTTCAGATGTAAAGGAAATAGCCATAAGATAAAATTTATTTGTATTCATACGAATACTGAGGGATTTGTAAATAGTTTCATTTGTTATAAATTTTGCCTGAATGTTAATAAATATACTAGCTGTTATTTCCATACTCCGCATGGTTGAGTGGGAAAATTAGCAAATAACTGTTCCCAGGAAAACCTGAAATGAAAACTACCAAATTCCTATACATTAGTATACATATAAGTAGCCCAAAGGGTGAAGCCCGAGAAGGTCTTAGGGGCGTGAAAGGGTGAATGTTTGGTGAGTTTGTTATCTATCTTTGTGTAAAGTTTCAGCTCAATCGGTTCGGTATTTTTTGCGCTTGCCCGGAACATCAGACAGACGACTCATCTCTATATTATTATCAATTAATTTTGAGAGCGTACACATTTTTTTTTAGTTTTCACTCTAGTTTTTTGAGACCCATACCAACTTAAAGTAACAAGCTTTCTTGCGTTGATAAATGACACTTTTAGCACTAAAACTTTTATCGAGGGGAAACGACAGAGACAAACGAGCGTTCAACTTAAAATGGGAGTTCGATGCAGTTTTGATGTTCTATACCAAGTACACTGCCCTACTTAAAAATTTTCCTAGTAAGTAAAAATGTTTTGCCTTATTTTATATAAGCAGCTTATACATTTATCTTTAACATAAAGGGGTCAACTAATGTTACTTATCATGCCAATGTCACACATACCACTTAAAATACCAAATGCTGCGTATAAATGGAAAATATATTTAAATTGTTAAATATTCGCTTCATTGCGTTTAAAGTAAACAACAAACTGAATCACTTAAACAAGGCAATTGATCAGTAACACACAAGCAAGGTCAAGTTATTGATCGTTACTTAAATTGAACATTCATCTCTCACCCCTTAAACCTTCAATTAATACTCTCACTCAAGTACACCCGCATATCATTATGGTCGATTTCTTTTTCAACTCAGACATTTTCAACCCAGAAAAATAGTATTTGTGATGAAATGACTAGGTTTCTTCTTCAGATAAATAATAAAAGATTGGAGGTCTATAAATTATTCATATTAGCCATGTGTGACTGAAAATTAGTTTCCGCTCCCGTTGTAAAAGAAGTATGTTCCCCAATTTGGACATTTGTTTAGCAAAAACTTTCCTATACCATTTATTATAACGAAAATGTGCTCAAGAACTACTTTATACTTTTCGCAGCAAAAGAGGAAGATGTCTAGTCCAGTGCCTCCGTCGGATGCGACATATTTGTCACCGTCGCGCCACTTGATGGTGATGGTGATAAAAACACTACTGCTCAAAACGTTTCAACGAAGGTTTCAACAAAACTTACCATTCTGGCACACCGCAATCGCGAACTGATATAAGTACAGACAGATTTTATTTTATGAATTTTAAAACTACATAGAAGAGGACTTTTTTTAATGAATATATAGAGACTTTTATATTTTTTTTATAATTTATTAAAATCACAAAGTTTTAGTATTATAACTGTTTTTATCAGTTTGGTAAGAAATAACACGATATGTTATTGTATATATATTTTTTTCAAATCAAAGATTGGTCAAGGCTATATTGCTAAACTGGAGGGAGCTACCTTGCGTACATGATTATACGATCCTGTTGTGTTACTTGAAAAGCCTCTGTTATTAATTCAATCCGAGGCACAGTTATGTAGATTGCACTAGTGGAGAACTTGTACCATTAATTATTGCTCATACTGGTAGAGCAATAATGCATATTAATAGGTTGGAGCTAGTCGTATCAAGTTAATGTTCACTTATTCCTACTTATATACCAATTATTTTGCAGTTGTCAATGGCAAGTGACATTCTTTTTATTGTTAATAATAAAATTTAATAAGGTAAAGAGCCCAAATTACGGTCAATTGCCTAATACCGGTCGTCTACCGCAACTTCTCAATCATCCATACATGACAACATCCCCGTCAGCCCAATATCCTACCATATTATATCAACCATAGAGCACAAACACTTTTAAAATAATATGACGAAACAATTAGTTAGAAGGATGTGAACAGTCGATTTGGTCGGTTCCAGCGGTCGCCTGCTGCTTCCCCGTCTAAATGGCTTAGAAGTGACGTAATGGAAATTTTATTTAAAACTATGAAATATTGCTAATTTGTGTTTGCAAAAGTGTTTCTATTTTAAAAAGAATGATTTTCTATGAAAATGCATAAATTAAAATTGGGGTTTTCAATGTTTTACCTCTTTAAATTTGAGCAACCGTAATTAAGACAGTAAATTTTAAGTGTTTCCTAATTACGGTTGGTAACAGCGACGGAAAATATTATTTGTTTATATAACAAATTACGGTTTTCAATACGGTAACTTCAAAGTTTATTATTTTTATTTTAAACGTACATATTATTGGTTGAACATTCTGATTTGGCCTTTGAAGAAAAAACATACATATTTTTAAAATAAGTTATCTAAGAAGTCTTCAAAGACAATGCAATAAGCCAAAATATTTAGGTTTTTATGCTAAACTAATAAGTTAGCATTTTTTTACGCAATTCATATTTTTCTACGAATAGGAACAGGAATGAATATACAAAGTAAAAGTTTCGAATCATATAAAACTTCAAAATAACCTTATTCTACCATAGTAAGCCAACAGACGAAGGCTACAGCAAAGCCTTACATCAAAATCAGTTTAGCGATAGATTTTTCTCAATGTTGTTCCCTTAGGTGACGTTGTAAGATTGTGCTGGTCCATGATCATTAAGTAATAAAAATGTCTGTCAATATTAAACTTCATTTCAACTTAGTTAACTCTGAAAAAAGCACGTTACAGTGTCGCCTTGACAATCACGACCGTAATTAGGCTGGCAAAACCCGGTATTGCGAAGGCAACGAGCGGTTTTAAAAATTTAAGTTAGATGAATAGGTCTTAAATGAAATTTGATTTCACTAATAAAAATATGATTTATTTATGCTACATTGACATGTTATTTGGAACCTAAATTTATTTACAATACATAATTAACCAAAATATAGCTAGTTATTCAGTAATTTTAATTTCTTTTTTTACTCATCCTTAACCGGCCGGAATCCACGCTGTTTACCTTGTGAACATTTTTTTGTTTGATATAGAACTGAGTGAAATAATGGAAATGAATCATTTCGCATCGCTATTTATTTCAATGATATTAATTACATAGTACAAAACCGTAATTAATGTTATTGGTTATTATTATAAGGTCTAACTTCATCAATATACGAATTGTTTTCCCCCGGGGGCAGTCGGCTTTCGGCTGTTCGGGTGTCTCTTTGGCGGCCCCGGGTTCCCGAGCCAAGCTGCGAGACTCTTCTTCTCGCAGTTCTTCCAGAGCTAAGACCTTTCTTCCTTCTTTCGGGTCATAGCTCGCAGTCTTTCCTCTTTTCTGGGCTAATCTTGCCCACCTCTTCCTTTCTTCGACCCTGCATGGGCCCCTCTCGCGAGCCCTGCATGGTGTCATTCTTTATCTTCCTTCCTCTGTCTCGTCTCCTGAAGAAAGTGCCTCCTACCCCTTCAGGAGTAGAGGGAAACACCAAAAAAACACAAAAAAGTGAAAAAATACAAAAAACACAAAAACCAACAAAAAATCACAAAACACAAAAATCACAAAAAAACAAACAAAGGGCAATCTAGTGGAGGCTTGTAGAAAAGAGGTAGCGGGGTGGCTGTCTTTTAAAACACGAAGGCGGCTCGGGGTCCGGGTACGCCCGGTTTGCCATGGCAAATGGCCCCGATGCTGAGCTCATCCATACGCCTGGTTTGAGCCCTCCCCCTTGTACTCTGTTCGGGGTGCTTGGTGGGACGCTTAGTGGGGACATGCCGCTTCTGTGAACTCCGTGCCAAAACTAGAGGAGCTGCTGAGGTCGAATTGGCCTCAGTATGTGGCCGCTGCAAGTAAGCACCCCCGCCACGCTGAAAGCAGTGTATCAAAATTGTCGGAAGCGGTTTTAAGAACCATGGGCATATTCCTGACCCTGCGACTGTACTAGGCGGGTGATGGGTGTCCAAAGAGGTTTGACTGACGTCTGTCGGTCTAGGGCCGTGGAAGACACTTGGCAATGCTCCCTTTGACCGGGGACTCAAAAAAAAACAACTGGAATTTCATGATTTGATTGTTTGTTCTCTCTTTTTCAGATTGATCAGAAGCACGAAGATGGCAATGAATCAGGCGAGCGACCCCTGGGGACAGGGGTACAAGCTGGTCATGAGGAAACTCGCGCAGGGACCCGGGTACGTGCCGATGGAGGCTGAGAAGATGCGGACCATCGGGGACGGACTATTCCCGGATCACCGAGTCAGAGACGACACCCCTTTGCGGGTGATCGCCGAAGAGGTCCCTTTGTTCACGCGACAAGAGTTGGAGAGAGCGGTCAGCTCCATGAAGAACAAGAAGGCCCCGGGTCCGGACAACGTACCGTCAGAGGTGCTGAAACTGGTGGCGAAATGCCGCCCTCAGCTCCTGCTGGACATGTACAACGTCTGCTTGAAAGCGGGAGTGTTCGCATCCCGCTGGAAACTGGCCAAGCTCGTCCTTCTGAGCAAAAAACGGGGTCGACCGGACGCTCCATCGTCGTACCGCCCTCTGTGCATGTTGGACACGGCGGGAAAACTGATGGAGAGGTTGTTAAAACCGAGAATCGGAGAGGCTGTGCGAGCGGCAGGGGACCTCTCGGCCCGACAACACGGGTTCAGAGAGGGCCACTCGACACTCAGCGCCATCTCGGAGGTCGTAGCGTCGGTGACACGAGCGGATCAGGCGTGCCACGCGGCTCATCCGATCGTGCTGCTGGTCACGCTTGACGTCAAGAACGCGTTCAACTCGGCACGGTGGTGCGACATTCTGGTCGCACTGGAAAGAACATTTAGGTTACCAGGGTACCTCCTCGCCATGGTGAGAGACTACCTAAGGGACCGGCGGCTGATGAACGAGACGGACCGGGGTTTCGTAACCAGAACCGTCACCTCTGGGGCAGCCCAGGGATCGGTGCTGGGGCCGGATCTCTGGAATGTCTCGTATGACAGCTTGCTCCGCACTGCGATGCCACACGGAACGTTCCTCGTGGGATACGCCGACGACGTGGCGGCGGTCATCACCGAACGAAACGCGGAGTTGGCCCAATTGAGGCTGAATCAGGTCATGCACCTGGTGGAAGGCTGGATGCGCGATCACGGCCTTCAGCTGGCTCTCTCCAAAACGGAGATAGTCATGCTGACGAGGAGGCGGATACCCACGATCATTCCGATGCGGGTGGGTACCGAAGTGATCGAGACGCAGAGGACGGCCAGGTACCTGGGGGTGGTGCTGGACGACAAGCTCACCTACCGGGACCACATCAGAATCGTGTGCGACATGGCGGCTGAAGTGATGTCCTGCCTTGGAAGACTGATGGCCAACATCGGAGGACCGAGTCAGGGGAAACGGAGGCTGTTGCTGTCGACGGAACAGGCCATCATGCTCTACGGAGCGGTGATCTGGGCATGTGCGACGAAGGTGAAGAAATACCGGACTCGCATGCTGGCGGTGCAGAGATTTGGCGCGCTCAGGGTCGCGACCTCTTACCGCACGGTCTCGCAGGCGGCGGTGCTGGTCATTGCGAGAGTCATCCCAATCGACCTGCTAGCACAAGAGAAGATGACCATCTGGGGGCGTGCTCCCGAGATGGATCGGGAAGAGGCTGCAGAGCTGGCCCCGTGGCCAAACAATGGCCGCCTGGCAGCGTCGATGGGACGAAGACATGACCGGAAGGTGGACATGGCTACTCATCAGGAACCTGGAGCCGTGGGTTTGCCGTGACCACGGGGAGGTGAACTTTTACCTCACCCAGTTCCTGACAGGTCATGGCTACTTCCGTCTGTACCTCCACCGAATGGGCAAGGTCGACTCGCCCAGGTGCAAGTACTGCGGGCACGACGGAGACGACGTGCATCACACTTTCTTCGTGTGCCGTCGCTTTGACAAAGAACGGACTGCCCTCACCGGCGGTCAAATGACCCCGGACAACATCGTGGGGAAGATGCTGCAGGGCAGCGTCAGCTGGAACGCAGTGGCTGACTTTGTCATGTCCGTCCTGCGCCAAAAGAGGACAGGCGGGTGTCTCGAGAGACCCCAGAACCGAGAACAGCAGAAGAACGGTTGAACACCAACTGAAGAGTCCCGAAAGGGACAGCAGCGCGGAGTCCTGAAAGGAACAGAGGCCACGCATTGCGATGTCGCAATGAGCAGACGCTCGGGTCGATCGCAATGATGTGGTGACAGCACGCGAGGGGGTTTTTTAGCAGGTATGCCCAAGGAGACGTACTGGCAACTGTACGCTCCAAGCCGCCTCGAGCCTCGAGGCGGGGCCTCTACACTGATGCTGTCTGTCAGAGGCTGGAGACCCCTGCTCGTCGCTTTGCTCTCTTAAGCGAGCGGCGTAGAGGGCCTTCATTTCGTTGCGGGTAAGGGCTATTTTTAACCTCTCTTCCAACGTGGATAAAAAAATATATATACGAATTGTTTATGTCCTATGAAGAGAGAGGCCCTAGATTTACAGGGAACTTAGAGTTGCAACAGCAGCAATGAACCTAACCAGAAAATTTAATGCCTTAACTCCTAGTAGTTTGCCAAACGGCACGGCGCGGGCGACTCACTCAAACTCTGTTTTTTTAATACAATTGAGTTGCTTTTTAACAGATACTCCCTTTTTATAGTTGCATGAACTTCAAGTCTACTTCAAAAAGTTATTTAAAAAATACCTAAATAAAGAAATATGACACTCAACTTTATGTTTTAAAAATGTTATGATTTCATTACAAAGTCTGTAAAGGACATCCATTAAAAGATCGATCCAACCAATATAAAGAAAGCCTAATCACATCGGAAGACTGATGCATACTTTCATAATACATATGTTTCTATTTCAATAAATGTTATATCTTTTACTCAATAACATTACTCTGCAGTGCAAGAATTCATAAAAACTCCCTTCATATGGCACTTTGAGTATATTTCTTACTTACTATACAGCATTAAAACAAAATCAACTAGAGAAAATCCAAGTATATTGGATTCTGTGTCATTCTCTTATTTAGAATCCAATAGTTTATATTTTCTAGTTTATAACACTGGCTTTATATTTACTATATACATAAAATTACTTTTCATCCGCTCAGGGTGTGCGTGTCGGTGTTAAATATGACCTTCGGTCGTAAATCCGTTGATCAGAAGATGAGATTGAGGCTTTTTATGAGTTAACAAAATAAAATTCTCTTCTGCCTTTAATATTATTTTACAGAAATAAGATAAAACTTAAAGATAAAAATGGTCGACAAAAGTGTCTGTTCACTCCCTTTTAACTCAAAACCTATACTAACACATATTTAATCAGTCACTAGCATGTCAGTATTTAGACGATCTCGTTCTTTTGTCCCTGAAATAAATATTGCAAGATTGAACGGTGAATTTACGGCACAACAAAATACTTATTCAACGGCACAACGGCACAACAAAATACTTAATACTTCCAGAAAATCTTGGATTTCACGATGTGCCATTCAATTGTGAGAAGGGAAAATAGTTCTGATGAACCCCAAAAACAAAAACTTGTATGCAAAAACTATTATTAAACTACTATGATCATTGAAAATGTTGAACTATCTTTGGCATATACTTATTTGAAATTATTCATCATGCAATGTAAAATTATCCCAAAAACTCGAGTGCACATTGAGGTAAGATGTATTCTCATATAATAATAAAAACCCCTATGAAATTTGCTTTCTTCTAACGTTGTCAAACAACTTAAATAAATGGCGACCTGGAAAAGTTCCGTTAATTTTGAAACTTTGCATACGTATTTAGAAGTGCCTATGGATGAAAATACCAAATGTCCTCGTAGGTTATATTTTCTAGTTTACAGTACTGGCTGTAATAGAACTGTAAATAGAACCCTAAACTTAGTGTAATATCTTTTGAATCTAACATCATGTGGTCTAAGGCGCATATTCTTAAATAATCTTTTCATTTTCGAATTATTAGTATTAATAATCTTTTCCTCAGTTCACATCTAACAAATAATCGTTCTGATATCCAAGGCTTAATGGAATAATGCTTTACAGGCATCATAGTTGATGTCTTAGTTCATTTGTGTAATTTAAGTGTTAAAAGTGGTGTTTTTCCTGAATGTTTGAGAACTGCTGTGGTCATCACACTGTTTAAGAGAGGTGATAAAACAGATCCTTCTAATTATTGCCCGATCTCATTAATTTCCTTGTTTGGTAAAATATTTTTAAAAAATAGTCAAAATCAGAGTCCTTAATTTTCTAAATGGCAATGACTATTTTTGTGGAAACCAGTTTGGATTCAGGGAGGGGAGGTCAACCGAGGACGCACTTTTAAAATTCTTAGAACCTATATTTATGAAAATATAAATGACGGAAAATTGTGTTTAGCATTATTCATTGATATCACTAAGGCATTCGATACTGTTGATCACGAGGTACTTGACAAAATGTGGTATGCTGCGGAGTAAGAGGCATCACTCTAAATTGGTCTAGAAGCTATTTGTCTGAGAGGTCTCAATGCACAAAAGTAAATGGGAAAATAAGCGACAAGGGTTATATTGAACATGGAGTTCCACAATAATCAGTCTTAGGACCTATTTTATTTTTAACCTATATTAATGATCTTTGTAATGCAAAATTTATTGGTACATTGACAGCTTTTGCTGATGACACTGCATAGACATATTCGGGTGGTAATTCGATTGATCTTAAACAGTATATTCAAGAAGATTTCAAGCTTTTACGCTATTGGTTAAAAAAATGTTTGATTCTGAGTTAAAAAACTAATTATATTACTTTTGGTTTAAAGAGTGAACAAAATTTTTACACAGAAATTATTTATCATCATTTGGATTCTTCAGTGTTTTAATAGGTAAAGTGGACGAAATTAAGTATCTTGGACTTGTTATAAACTCTAATCTGACATGGAAAGGACATATTAATAAGTTAAGGAAGGAATAAGTGAGCTTGGTACACAAATTTTACCTATTACAAAAAGGTTTCATTTTCCAAAAAATGTGCTCGTATACTTGTACCATGCTCTTGTAAATTCTAGGCTAAATTACAGCCTGATTTGTTGGGGTAGGACATACCTCTTCTCCCTTTAACCTATTGTAATTTTACAGAAAACTTTCATTAGAATTATATTCAAGAAAAAGAGAATCGTGTATACTTGGTCTTTGTTTTGTGAATTAAAAATCTTGCCTCTAAGACACAGTTTTATTTTAAAAGTTTTAAGTTTATTTTATGTTCGATTTTAGCTTAATCGAAAAGCATCTGAAGATGAGAGATACGATTTCAGAAGTGTGAATATAACAGCGGTTCTAAGACGGTAAGCTCACTCTTTTCAGGAACTTTTACAGTTTCAATGCTCTCAGAATGTTTAATATCACCTTGTGTCATGTGAGTAGCCATTTAAATAATTGCTTAAATTGAAGGAAGCCTCAAAACTGGTATTGTCTATGAGGTCCTTATATTTATTCATCATACAGAAAGAATTTATCTTTGCACTTTCATCTATTTGTATTGTAAAAGTATGTATATGAAGACACGATCCGTTGTTCATTCAGTGTTCAGTGTTGTTCGGGGAATGGTACCGCAGCTGATTTCAAATTGCAATAAAATAAAAGTTTTGATGCAAAGGCTTTTAGATAAATAGCATGTTGTAGATTTTCCGCTTGAATTATATGTATAAATAAACAAAAGAGGATGAATTAACAGAAAGAAAGGAAGGAAAATAAAATAAATTCACATTTACGTGTTAATTCTTATTTACACATATGATCTCGTTAAAATGAACTGTCTGATATTATATAATTGTAAATTATTCGAACGAGCGATCTTGGTATGTAAAAATAACAAAAAATCATGCGCTGAATCCCGTGCGGTATTTAATATCAAAGGTTACGCAATCACTTTTGAGCCAATTATTTTAAATGGTATGTAAAATAAACGGTATCACGAAACTGACACATACTTTCTCCCTTCAATCATTTAAAACCAGAAATCATATTTAGTGAAATAAAAAACTAACAATTAATTATCACACAAATATATACCAAATGTTATCATAATCATCGGTTATTAAATAACGGAGATATCGGTTTTAAAGTATT
>JAQJVK010000001.1:48277883-48455383 GCA_035578135.1 Flexamia atlantica | reverse complement strand
TCCGCCTGGACCTCCTCAGGTATTGAGCTTACTCCTTGAAGAATGTTGTGAAGTTGTCCGTGCGCCGATCATTCAAACTTCAACACTGTTGGAGCTTACTCCTTCCTAGTAGAGATATGTGGTGTAGCCTACGGACGTGCGTCAGGCAGTGTGACGGGGTTTGAGACCGTCGCACCGGATATGAATGGACGTGGGTGGATGGACGGACGGACGCGACGTTGGGGCAGTTTGACACGGCCTCAACAGTAGCTCCAGCCGAGACTACGTGCAAACGTCGCATCGGTGGACGTGACGGACGCGACGCCACGTTGTTTACGTCATTGTTACATTTTCTATTTGATAACAGCGTTAGCGACTTCTTTAAACATCCATCCGCAAACTAGACGGACGCGGCGCAACAGCAGTATGACATGGCCTTAAACGTAGTCACTTTTAATTTCCCGTGGAAAATGAAGTCCTCCGAGTCGTCATCTTCACCGTATATCAAGAATAAAATGTGATTCCTCGCTGTGTCTTTCTAGAATCTATACCGTCTCAAAAATGCACTTTCATTAAACAAAAGAAACGGATACATATATATCCCTTCCTCGGTGCAGCTCCATTTACAAATAAATCATTGTCTGGTACAGATCTATTCAGCCAGGAAGTCTTATAGGGGTGGAAGTGCGAGAGAGATGGAGAAAAACCCCCACCACTGTTTTTCCTTCATCAGTTGTGTACAGTCAACTTAAAATCTCACATGGCCTGTGACAACATTATAAATATTGTTGCTAACAAAGAATCATATGTTTTGACAGTTGAGTTATTTCGAAATTTGAGTGTACTGAGACTCGCGGAAGGGGAAATCTTCACTGCGAATGGGCATCCCACAGGACTTCTAGGCTGAACAGATCTGTATGCACTGTACATACAATTAAATCGTCATCCAATATTTCCATGGTAAATAATAACTGTATAGTTATTAAAAATCAGATAGGCTTAATCAAATAAATTATGTTAGGAATATAAAAAAGGAGTAAAAAAAAAACAAATGAATATAAATAATTAAGACGTTGAAAAGCATTAAATAAAATCATAGTAAACAATAGAAATAAACATAACCTTTAAAAACTCTTTTTTGTGATTGTGATTGACAGAATCAGCTGTGAAACCATTGAATCAACAACAGTCAATCCGTTGTTTAAATTTTGTTTGAGTGAGGGTACGTTTGAGTGGCGTCTTAGAATTCCGCCCTTTATCTTCAATGTAAATGTGCAAAGTTTTGATTTTCTAAAGAATTTATTAATAAACAAAATCACATGTGTGTCAGCCAGCATGTGAGGTGGATGTAGTGTGACTGAATCACCAACAGAGATATAAATTATTTAATTCAGCTATTTATTAATGTAAGTTCTGACAAATGCATGCGCTAGTAAATAAGAGTTCTTTAGCTTATTTTTGCTCCCTGAATACCAAACTGCCTAAAAAAACCCTGTTAAAGCATTTTTCCTTGTCGAAAGCGGTACACCCTGTTGGAGAAAACTGCAACTACGACCTCTTTCAAATCCTGGCTGGCACAAAAGGTGATCCTCTTTTTACTATGGTGATGAAAAGTCTACTTCTGTATCAAAAGTCAATGAGATGCACTATGTAATTAAATAATTGGTCGATTTTTACTTAATGACTGCATGACTTATTAGGTCTATGTATTGTTTTACACTCCTTACTATCACAATCACTTAGGTACTTGAAATTTAAGATCGATCTACCGTTTGAAACATATTAAAGTGCAGGAAACGTAATATAAGACATGATATTAAATCCCATTTCGTGACAGCGGGCCTTCTATCGCAGCCTGGGCTCAGAGACTTTATCACATCGGCAACCTATGCTACCTTGACGTGTGTAAGGTATTGTCAATATACGAAATAGATTCACACAAAATCTTGCAGCTATGACTTTTGAATAATAAATTCTAAATATACAGAAAATAGTTTTTTTATATCACAAGATACTTGGTTATTTAATAATACAATATTATTTAATAATATAGTATAATATTATTTCAGTTAAAGAAATTAATAATTAAAAGTTCAGCTATTGGGTATGCAGGTTTATAATAAAACAAAAGTATTCGCAAAAGTAGGATATTGAAAACATTCTCGAAAATAGTCGCTCTCTCGGGCGGACGTGGAAAAAATATTTGACTTTTCTTATTTAAGTACTTATCCAAACAACTGAGAATGAGTTCAAGTATTTACTTGTACTCATGATTGAAGTCTTGCCAAGTAAGTAAACCAACTTGGACCTGTAAAACAGTTTTAAAGGGCAAATCATTTCAAATACATTTGTTGACCTTATTTACTCCAGTTGAGTTTGCATCTCTAAAGTAAATACTTGCATACTTGCGCAATACCTTTGCAAACCCACTTAAAAGGGAATGTTTACTTCCAAGTAAATTCTAGTTTTTATTTGCACGACTTCACTCGTCCGTATGGCAATTTGCTAGTATTTCTTCATAAATATAAATAATTGTTTTTTTCCCTTCGCTAAGCCTCTGGCATCAAAGCCTTTAATTTGAGCCGCTCTCTCCCATCATCCTACGGTTCGCCACAATTTCTATTAAAAATGTTCCTTTATATTTATAAACAGGGTTGGCAGAAGTCTGGAATATTACATATAACAAAAACTAATCAGAATGCAATGAAACTGTTACTGAAATATTGTTACTGTCATTTTTGAGAGAAGGCCTCCCAAGAATCCAATAGCGTTCTGCGATAAAAGCCTGCAAATACTTAAATGTAAGCACATTTAGAGACGTACTTTATTTTTAAGATCTTTAAAAGTGGATATAGCGCCGCAGACCCGGTTAAAAATGATGATCGTCTAAGATTTTAATATTTCACTACAAACGTGTATGAGAAAGTAAAGGAGAGAATTCGATGAAAATTTAAATCATGTACTTTTCTTCAGGACCAACATTTTTTGGCATTCATATGAGACTGTCTTAGCTGAAGTCTTGGAATTCTTAAAGGTAAGCATATCTCGAATTCAAATGGTTGGTCCAATCCAAAGCTACATCTGGTCACTGCTACAATATATAAGTACATGGGGACCGAGATCGTGCGGCACTATGTCGTGGAACACAGTAATAGTATTTATAAGCAGTACCTGATGGACCGAGCCTTGTTCGGTAATTTTTCATGTTTATCAGTTCATCTAATTACTATCAAATATTTCAGCGTCATAAAATTGATAAATAAAAATATTTTTATTACTCTATGCAATCTTTATCTTACACGCTGTATTCTTTCTAGATGGCTGTAGTTTGCAAACAGCTGTTACGATTACTCTATTTTCCTCCACCTACTATATCTATAGTCGTCTTTTAGACCCTGGAATAGAATACTAAAGTACTCGTTTGTACTCCATGGGATTTACTTACTTACTTTTAGTCCCACGGGACTAAAAGTAGTCTACTTTTAGTCCCATGGGACTAAAAGTAATCTCATAAGAAATACGTGGGAAGAAATCCGGCAACGCCGCGGTGGATAGTGAAAAAATATGGCAACACTGTCGATTTTAATTTGTTTCTCTATGTTGAAGAGAGTGTCATAGCATCAGAGCGTCCGTTTCCGTTGTCTACAGGACCGCGTATCCATTTTGAGTTTGCTGTAGTTTAGGCTATATTTCTGCATATTTGAGAACAAATAAGTTAGGCCTAGAGTATTTTTTAAGAGTGTGAATAAAATGGTTAAAATTAAAGCCTAAATAAATTGCATTATTCATTTATTGGATGAACGAAGTGATATAGGCTATGTGATTGTAATGCAGTTTGTTGAAGCAAAGGATCATCTGAAGGTAAAGTTAACAGTGTTATACCTAGGTATTGTTAATGGTGTGGGTGGAGGAAGAATTTTGTGTGCATCACGGGACTAAAGTACTTTAGTCCCTAGATGCACAAATAACTATTGTTTGCACTTTCCATGTTTATTTCGTTGCTATCATGGCAACTCATAAGGCCAATGTTAAAATTTTACAGCTTTAAAATTCATTCCATGACTTTATTAAATTTTTTGTGGCCAAGGAGTCACCATACGACACGTTTATGAGTCATAAAAATTACTTATTTCAAAACTTTAAAGGGAATCGTCGGAGCCGTTGCAAACAACCAACCAAGCAAGCACGCACGCACGCAAGATAACATTACTCATATAAATGTATAGGATACAAGCTGATATGACAACGATGACAAGAAATAGTAATTAACTAGTAAACCTGTTGCTGGAAATCGAGCAATTGTTATGTATTGATTTCAAAATAAAAATAATTATGGTTCAGTATTCTAGAACTATTTTATTGATTATATGGTCAAACTTCCTGTAATACTGAAATTTTTTACAAAAACTTTTTAAAACTAAAATTTTTATGAATACCCAGACATCTTTAAGGAGATGTTTATGTTTCGCGGCCCTAAGTAGCGTATGACCCGTCTTAATATCAAACCGAACTAAAATGGTTCTATAAATCTACTTATAATCAATGTTAAGTCTGATTCTTTTTTATTTATATTTATATTTATAGAATTTATACATAAGAATTTATTTCTCCTTTTAGTATTTTCTTTGGAATACAAACATATGTAAATATTAAGATCTTCACACATGTGATTCAAAATAAATGTTTTTAAAACTGAATTCTGACCTTAAGTATGTATTAGGATAATAGTTTATTTATTTACATCTTCCATCAACTGAAATGCCTCCAGCTCTACATGCAATGGTTTCAATTCCATTAACATCATATGGCTTTGCTGAAAAACTTTGTTTGCTCCAATCATCTGCTTTATTTGAAATTTCTATTCCCATGTTAAATCTTATGGACTAATACGAAACTTTAAGGGCGTCTAGGGATCTTCCCTTTAGACAAACCTTTTTAAATTTTATTTCCTGCAAAACTTCTCACCAAGCTCTTTCCAATGACACCAAAAACATGAAAATCGGTTCGGTAGTTTAGGAGGAGTCTTTGTAACAAAAAAACTGCTCGTGTATTAAATAAGTAATAATAGATTTTGTGGTTTATTTACTTTTCTATATCGTCCGGTTATTCTTTTTCTTTGGTCTTTGTTCTTCTAATTGATGCTTAGATAGATGATCCTCGTCCCTTTCAGTGGCCAAGCACTATGACGCACGCTGTCGTAGATCTTCTTCGGTGAGTTCCCATTGATCGCCACTAACACTCGTTACTCGTTGTGTTGCACGTAATTGATTACGTTCACAGAAAATTCAAATTATCCTACATTTCTTCTCTTATTACGGTAGATAAATTTTCTGAACACCTTACATTTTGCAGCACGAACTGAAGTGGGTTGAATTGAATGTAGCATTTTCTTCGCTCTTACCGTTATACCTTAGAATAAGGAGAGAGATTTTTTCGTCAGTATTTTATAATTTGAGTTATTACTGGAAATATCTGTTTTAGTGCTCCCTGAATTAAAAAAATGGTTTTCAGTGTTTCGTGCATGGTGGGTTCTGTGTGTGTGTGTGTGTGTGTGTGTGTGTGTGTGTGTGTGTGTGTGTGTGTGTGTGTGTGTGTGTGTGTGTGTGTGTGTTTTGTGTGTGTGTGTGTGTGTGTGTGTGTGTGTGTGTGTGTGTGTGTGTGTTTGTGTGTGTGTGTGTGCGCGTGCGTGGGCGTGTGCGTGAGCGTGTGCGTAAAAAACTAGAGACAACGCCGGTGGTCCGATTTTCATGAAATTATGTATGTAGGTATAAAACTATGATACCGTATCTCCAGGTTTTTTCACTTTTTCTTTTATTTTGGATTTTAAGCATATTTACCCCATAAAAAACTATATAAATCCATATTTCTCTAACGATTCTAATAAAACTTTCGAGGTTTTTAGTGTTTAAGATGACAATCAAAAATACTCCTCCAGTATGCCTGTAAAATTTAGGTCCAGAAGTTAAATGTTAAAAATTCATATTTTACATGTTTTACAAAATCTGTAACCTCTAAAGAAACTAATACTTGCAACCACTAAATTTGTCTTGAAAAATTGAATAATCCAGTATTTTGCATTATTAGTCTACGTCAACTGGTTGCGAAGATGATTGATATTTTCGATCGGCGGTAAACGCAGTACGTTGCCTAGTGTTATTTTAATGACAAATATTTAAAGCCGATTTCGATAAAACTTTGTAATTATTTTTGGGATGGCTGTAACTTTATGTTATCGTAGGTTTTTTTTCTTTCTGTAAGGGAGAAAGCATGTTTCAGTTTGCTGATTACTGGCAACGAGTAAGAATCCTGGTTAGATGATCTCTTGGAAAGTTAAATGTTTGCTTGGAAGATTTTCTAGACATTGTGAGGTATGGTAATGCTTGTGAGGTGTGATAGTTACTAATGCCTATAAAATATGATGAAGATTTTTTTCGCTTTATTTAGCGTATCTCATTGCATAAAAATATTTGCAACCATTAAAAACCCTTTTAAACTAAAATAAATTAAATCTAATCGAAACGCATTTACGTGATCAAGTAAATGCGGTCTCTTTGACTATATTTCTGTTTAATCTAAAACACAGCTGTTTGCCTGTTTGCAATTTTTAGATAAAGGATAGCAATTTTAATATTTCATGAGCATTCTCTACTCAATGATACTATCTCAGCTCTATTGTACTCTACTTGTACTCTACTTTTAGTACAACGTTCTAAAACACTATTTAAGAGGCACGTTTATGAACAGCCAAAATATTCTTTTGTTTACATTTCGGTTTGTATTCCGTAACTAGCTTGGGATTCCAAATCTATGTTTAAATTCGACTTTCAAATTAATTCTTCCAAAAAATGCGGAAAAAAGTGTTTCTTTGCTACAGGATATTTCAATATTTAGGTCAACTTAAAGTTCAAAACTACATCTAAATGCAATATTTAATTGAAATCGTTCGAAATAGTCGATTTTACAAATACCATTTTTATATTGAAACTAAAGAGAAGTGCATACTCAAGAAAATGAATAATACAGTTTCAAGGTATGAAGTATTTTCTCCACTTTTTGTAATCTATGTAGGAGACGGAAAATGAGCTTGTACATCTATCCCTTTGTAAATAATAGTATTGGTTATTTTTTTCGAAGGAAGCTTTTGATCCGTAACCGAACGTGGTGGAAAACTTTCCTTTTAGGTCTTGTCAGAGTGCAATGAAAACCCTTTCACCTCCTTTAATAGCTTTTACGAGGCTTTACAAACCACCTTAAGAAACAATAGTGTTTCGGTTCGAGATGCGTTAGCAACCGATCAAATTTCAAGAAATAATACTTCATTCTATAGACTGTTGCCAAAATACCTAATAATAACATTATCAATTATGGACTAACCTAAATAGACAATTGTTTAACATACCAATGTTGATTAAAAAATTTCCCGTACTTTTACATGACTTTACAGTAGCTTGCTTCTTCTTCGTATGATTGTATATGAAAAAAATGTAACACCCCCTAAATATATTATACAACTGCATGAAACACCCTCTTACTTCTAACATTGACTTTATAACTAAAGTTTGGGCCAACAGAATAGGCGGTTCAAGGGAAAGTTGTAAAGCAGGCCAGCTGACGCTGGATCATTTGACATAATGTTCAACAATCAGCAGACCTGTTTAAAAGCTTGACCTTGGCCAGTCAGTTCTATTGAACCCGACTCTTAAAGAAGACAGCTCATGCTTATGGATGATTTGAAGTCAAAAATTGAGCGCTCGCGAAAATAGTTCGGCACAAGTCACTAGAGATTGCACCAGGAGTGTGATTTCACGCTATAGATTTTTATTCTTGAAATAGAACTTTTTTGCTTCTAATGTGCTAAAATATGGTTCTGGGAAAAACGTCAAAACTAGAAGCGAAAAAGAGAGGATAAAAAGGTATTTTGTAACCAGGATGGGATCGGAATTTCCACTAATAAATTATGTATACGTTAATTCCCCAGGTTACAAAACATAATAATATTGCCTGGAATAGTCTCAGAGTTTCGGGTTCAACCCCTTTAATAAGAAATACATGAAGCCTCAGCTTAATGGGTATCAATATATATGGACAACATGTTATGCGAAATGGGATTTATTAACATGGAAAAATTAATACCCTGTACAACTCAAAAGAGGAAATACCAGAATATCAGTCATTCAGTCTATATGACACTGGTTATTTTTCCGCACTTTTAAAATCACTTTGGATAAATGAATGGATCTCAAGGGTGTGAGACAATTGCCTCATCCCGAGATTTACGTATCACTGAAATAAAACTTCACAAGACAAAATAACTAATAATGTGCAGCGATATACTGGCTCTGGCTCTTTGATTAATTACAAGGAACTGGCGAGGCAACACGTTATTTGGGCTAGTTTAAATTTTTCAAAAATCACCGCGCGAGACAGCAGCTCCACGCAGCGTATTTAATAAAAATTCGGTAAAGCTTAGTTGGTTTCACAATACTTAAACAATTTAGCTGTTGACTCAAGGTCGAAGAGGCATGTGCCTCTGACCGAGTAAAATTAATAACAGTTAGAATGACTTTTACTGTTTTTATAAAGTTGTTCGATAAATATGTCCAATTTGTTTAATTCCGGTATTTAATTTTAATTAGGTAGCAAACAGGGCGATATGAGACTTACATTTTTTTGGCGAGAAGACGTGGTCACGGTCCGCACAAACTAACGTCGGAGGAACACACACCCCCGGCGGCGGTGCCGAACTAACTTATATAGCCTTGACCTGTCCAAATAATTTTGCATGTTGCCCCGACAGTAGCGCGCGCGAGGGGGATGCGGAAGAGTCCGACATCGCCTACCTCACACACTCGATTGTATCAATAAGCCCGCCAGAATATCGCTGTCACACCCTCCCGGGGAGTGCGAAAAAAAATTTCACCACATAAAAATGTTAAACCAAAAAAATCTTTTCACAGATAATAAGCGTTACGTTAACGATATGACGCGGTACACAGAAGATAACAACTGTAAATTGGATAACACCAATTATTAGGCTTTCACCCATTACTCCTCATCTGAAGATGGGCCGCTAGATAGGATGTGGTCCTCGAATAGCATGTCAAGAGGAGGTGTGTCGAGGTCGAGGATATCCTCGTCATCTATCCCTAGGGGACACAGCTCAAGAGGCTCCGCGGGCGATGACGAACTGGGGAGAGGCGTTATCCCCAAATCTGCACTAGAGTGTGCGGGTGTGGGTGAGGAAGCGGGCCGGGGTCGCACCTCTATGGCCAACTCGAAGACGTCCCACGGCTTCACCTCCGCTATCCTATAACTCTTGACACAAATATTCCGCATGCATTGTTCGTCAACCAGAGGAGTCCCGGGGGTATCCCGAGACGCTGGACTCCTTGGTGGCCCGGGCGGCGTGTCCAACTCCTCCATCCAGGCGATCAACGTCGGGGATAACTGCTCGGGGATATTTCCCGGAGACAGCAACCGTAGCGCTTCGCTCCATGGACTTAGAGGATCTGCAAAATAGACCACTCGTTCCGGAGTTCTTTGGGGCGGTAGAAACCCATCTTTGAGGGATTTCATCAGTCGGAACCTATTTTTCCTCCTCTTAGATTTCCTCTTTTTTGGGGGCCGAGTCCTTGTAGGAGGTCGGCTCCTTGAGGTGCTCGGACCAGCATCCCTGTAGACAACATAACAAAACATATCTAATAAACATAATATCAAAATCCAAAAAAAAAACAAATATTGTTACACCCGAAAATATTTAAGCCTAAACTATTTACATTTGTTTTCGCATATTCACTTTATTTATTTACATGCCTTTAAATCTTTAATGTGCCAAGTGCCCTGAGGTTTCCTCGACTCGTTCATTAACTCATAGACGCGAGACGAAAGTTTCCGTCTCACCGTGAATGGGCCAACGAACTTGGGAGCGAGGGACGCGGAGAAACCCTTATCTGCACTAGATAAGACGTAATTCTTGCGTAGTACTCTATCACCGACCTTGAACTCAGCTGGGCGGCGCCGCAAGTCATAATATCTCTTTTGGGTTTCCGCGGACTTTACCGATTTTTGATTTACTAACTTTTGGATTTGCGATACTTTAAGTTTTAATAATTCGGCATGTTCATCAGGGGTGAATTTTTTCGACACCTTACTGTCTAATTTTTCCCACCTAAGTGACCCGGGTTGTTTTAATTCGCGACCGAAATTTAGGTAAGCGGGACTGTACCCGGTCGACGAATGCTGGGCCGTATTCCACGCAAATACGATTTCGCCTAGGTGTTGATCCCACCTTTTTTGATTTTCCTCACAATACTGGCGAATCATGGTTTTAATAGTCCTATTTGTCCGCTCCACCGGGTTTGCCTGAGGCGTATACAAGGGTGTGAAAACATGCTCAAAACTATATATTTTGGCTAATTCAGCAAACACTTTGTTATCGTACTGGACCCCGTTATCAGTCGTTAACACGTGTGGTACCCCATGACGATAAATAACCAAACGTTTAAACGCGTCGCTTACAGTCTGAGCTGTCGCACTTCGTAATGTCGCGTACTCAATCCACTTGGTATATTTATCCTGAAACAGACAAATGTAGCGAAAACCTTTAGAGGAAGGCGGGAAGGGACCCATTAGGTCCGAACTGACGTTTTCCCACGGGGAGCCGGAAATCCTGATCCCCATGGTACCCTGGGTCCGTCTCTGGTCAACCTTGTGTCGCCGGCAGGAATCACACCTAAACACAAAATCACATACATCACTATAAAGTCCCGGCCAGTAGTACTGCGCTGTCACCCTCGCCAGAGTCTTATCTCGTCCGAGGTGGCCTGCAGTAGGAGAGGAGTGACACTCGGTTAATACACGTGGGCGGTCTTCAGTTTTTACACATAATTTCCAGGGATCGTCACTCGGCAATGCGTTACTGTTTTCGGGACAGTGACGAAGTAAGACACCATTACTAATTTTAAACTCCGGAAAATCTTCGGGGTTATTCGAGTCATTAGTAAAAACTGAGTCATACCACGCACATGACGGCGCGTCAACCGCGCCTACTTCTGGAACACGCGAAAGTGTATCCGGGACTGTATTGAGTCGGCCCTTTCGATATTTTATATCGAAATCATATTGTTGAAGCTCGAGTCCCCACTTAGCTAACCTGCCAGTTTGATTTTTCATTGAATTTAACCATTTCAAAGCCTGGCAGTCAGTAACAACAGTAAATTTATGGCCCTCGATATACTGCCGGAATTTCCTGATAGCATGCACTACAGCTAGACACTCCTTCTCGCACGCACTATAACGCTTCTCGACATCAGATAAAGAGCGGCTATCATACGCAATTACTTTTTCCTCTCCGTCCTGGATTTGAACCAAAACATTTCCTATTCCGTAAGCCGATGCGTCAGTTTGTACAATAAATGGCAGGTTAAAATCCGGACATACTAAAATTGGGGCCTGAGTAAGTTTTTCCTTTAAAATAGAAAATGAGTCCTCTTGTTCCTTGCCCCACGACCATTTCACATTTTTCTTTAATAAATTATTTAACGGTCGCACAATATCTGAAAATTGAGGAACAAACCTCCTGTACCATTGAGCCATACCGATAAATCGCCGTAACTGTTTGACATTTTTGGGAGCCGGGTAAGATACTATTGCGCGCACTTTGTCCTTATCAACGGCGATGCCTTTGTTACTGACGACGTGACCTAAGTACACTAACTCAAGGCGACAAAATTTACACTTATCGACGTTTAACTTTAATCCGGCCGATCTCAGTCGACGGAACACTTCTTGTAATAGGTTTAAATGCTCTTCAAAACTCTCACTCACTAATATGATATCATCTAGGTAGGGAAACGCTACTTCGTCGAGGTCCGAACCTATAACCTTGTCTAAAAGGCGCTGGAAAGTCGCCCCACTACTATGTAATCCGAACGGACAAACTTTGAAGCAATATAAACCTCTGCCGGGAACCGTGAACGCCGTATACTGTTTGCTATCGGGGTGTAACGGCACTTGCCAATATCCGTTTTTCATATCCAGAGTGGATATATATTTTGCTTTCTTTAATTTGTCTAAGATGGCAGAAATATACGGGATCGGATATGCATCAGGAATCGTGCATTTATTCACTACTCTTAAGTCCTGGGCAATACGAAATTTACCTGACGGCTTTTTAACCATTACGAGAGGACTGCTCCACGGGCTGTCAGAGGGTTCAATAATATCGTTTTTGAGCATTTCGTCGATTTCCTCGTGTAAAATTTTCGTCATTGCGGGAGATAACGGATAATATCTCTGTTTTACAGGCACAATATCGGGTTTAGGACGTATGACATGATATATGAGGTCAGTTCGCCCGGGAACATGATCGAAAAGAGGTAGTTCAGTATTTAAAAACTCCTTTAACCTAGCACTTTGTTCACTCGTAAGCTCCTCGATTGTGGCTAAGCTGTTAACTTTATTAGTTTCACATGGCTGACTTGGCATGGATCTGAAAAACTCGGTTATGCCGGGATATATTACGTGTAACACATCTAACCCTAAAATGACGTCAACTGTTAAACCTTTGATAACTTTAACTGAACATGGGATATTTTTGTCTTCACATTTAATATTTATGTTGTAGGATTTTAAAGTTTTAGTTAAACGTCCGTCCGCAAGACGAACGAATCCCTCCCCCGGCAAAACATTTGAGCAGTGGCTGCTCAGAATATCACCAATTCTGTCACTCACATAAGTGTCGTTGGAACCCGTGTCGATAAGAGCGGCGCAAGTTACACCCGGAAGGTCAACGCACACAAATAAGCGATCGTCGCCACATAGCCGCTCACAAATATGCCCAGAGGCTGCCGTTAATTCCGGTAGATGTTTGGCGTCTTCGGTATAATTTTTGACGAGATTTTCGGGGGGCAACCTAACCAACTCGTCGCTGATTAGGCGTGCGTCGCGTTTCCCGCACTGCACTTGGGGCACGATTTCACAGTTCTACCCATTTCGCCACACCTGTAGCAAAATACGGTTTTTTGGGCACGGCACTCCGAGTAACGGTGACCGGGTTTCCGGCAGTTCCAACACATGTTCTCCGGTTGTTGTGGCTGCGGAGCCGGTGCCGGTGTCGGGCTGGCCGCGGCGACCGCGGGCGCAGGGCGACGGTCGGGGGGACGATAAGCCTTCGGGCGATAAGCCGTATCGGTGAACAGTGACTGCGCGGGGTTGGGAGGGGGGCGGTAAGATTTAGCTTCTTTAGAGTTACGTTCGAATTCCGTCCCTAACTGCAGAAGTTCGTGAAGGGACGAGAAATCTTTCCTACGTATGTATGACTTATAATCGGGGCGTAAATTTTTATAAATCATTTCCAGTTGTCTCTGGCTCGAAAATTTCCCGTGCCGCCTCATTTCTGTCCTGAGGGCGATAACGAAGTCAGTTATCGATTCATCTGGTCCTTGGGACCGTTTACGGATGTCATCCTCGAGATTATACAAATAATCGGGTGGCAGGAATGTATTACGCAGGTCGGAAAGAAAATCATCCCAAGAAGCCCAATCGTGGTTATTATTGCGATACCATAATAACGCCTTGCCCTTAAGAAGCTTGGGTATTGCTACCAATAATGACTCGTCGGGAAAACCGTATGCTGTTTTAAGCTCAGATAAGCGTTCAATGAAACCAATCACACCATCGACCCCGTCAAATTTCAAGCCCCATTTTCGCACTAAATCACACATTTTGCCGGTGGCAGTATGCGGAACCGTCGGCGGAACCGAAGGCGGTAAGGTGTGAAGATTTTGCGGGAAGTGTGACGCCGGGTCCCCAGCGGTAGGCGTTGATTGTGATTGTGATGCCGCGTGCTGCTGTTGTGGAGCCTGATCGGTCGCATGTGGAGCTTTGCGTGGCTCATGACGTGAGATATATTCACTTAGTTTTAAGCGCATCTCTTGCACCGAACCCTTAGGTGGTATGCCACGCATTAACAGTTCTCCCATCAAGGGACGTTTTTTCAGTCGATAAATCCAATTGAGAGACTGAGCAGGGCTAGTATTATTGGCGTCGTGAGTGTCCATTATGATGGTGCAAAAGCAGTGATATGTGGAAGAAACGAAAATGTTATTTAATGCACAGATTAGCACTATCAACCGCACTGTCAACATTTTATTCGGGCGCCATGTTTGTAACCAGGATGGGATCGGAATTTCCACTAATAAATTATGTATACGTTAATTCCCCAGGTTACAAAACATAATAATATTGCCTGGAATAGTCTCAGAGTTTCGGGTTCAACCCCTTTAATAAGAAATACATGAAGCCTCAGCTTAATGGGTATCAATATATATGGACAACATGTTATGCGAAATGGGATTTATTAACATGGAAAAATTAATACCCTGTACAACTCAAAAGAGGAAATACCAGAATATCAGTCATTCAGTCTATATGACACTGGTTATTTTTCCGCACTTTTAAAATCACTTTGGATAAATGAATGGATCTCAAGGGTGTGAGACAATTGCCTCATCCCGAGATTTACGTATCACTGAAATAAAACTTCACAAGACAAAATAACTAATAATGTGCAGCGATATACTGGCTCTGGCTCTTTGATTAATTACAAGGAACTGGCGAGGCAACACGTTATTTGGGCTAGTTTAAATTTTTCAAAAATCACCGCGCGAGACAGCAGCCCCACGCAGCGTATTTAATAAAAATTCGGTAAAGCTTAGTTGGTTTCACAATACTTAAACAATTTAGCTGTTGACTCAAGGTCGAAGAGGCATGTGCCTCTGACCGAGTAAAATTAATAACAGTTAGAATGACTTTTACTGTTTTTATAAAGTTGTTCGATAAATATGTCCAATTTGTTTAATTCCGGTATTTAATTTTAATTAGGTAGCAAACAGGGCGATATGAGACTTACATTTTTTTGGCGAGAAGACGTGGTCACGGTCCGCACAAACTAACGTCGGAGGAACACACACCCCCGGCGGCGGTGCCGAACTAACTTATATAGCCTTGACCTGTCCAAATAATTTTGCATGTTGCCCCGACAGTAGCGCGCGCGAGGGGGATGCGGAAGAGTCCGACATCGCCTACCTCACACACTCGATTGTATCAATAAGCCCGCCAGAATATCGCTGTCACAATTTGTTATCACTCTTTACCAAAAGTAGCTATATTCCATGAAACTGATATAAACGAAAATGATCGTTTCCCAACTCATCAGCTCTACTTTAGAGCTGATTTTCCCTTGGTCTCAGTTTTCCATTTGTCCGCTAAGCGCAATGACGTTTCTTTACCATTTATTTAACAATTTAAATCAGCTGTTTTTTCTGTTTGACCACATATATGTAACCAGAAATAAACCTGAGCTTATTTTTCTGTGATGTTGGCGTAGTGCGTATTGAAAATTCCTCCAAATATCTCTAAAATTACTTATAAAAATGTTAGTTGAGAAATACAGGGTGTTTTTTTTAAAGCAACATAAAACTTTATTTTATTAGGGAAGGATTATTCCCCTCAAGATCCCCGGATTCGACCCCAGTATATAATTTCCTTTGGGATACATAAATACAGCAGTAAGGCCGACAAAAACCATTCACAGGATATTAAGCACCTAAAAACAAACATGAAAAATGTAATGCAAGAAATTCAAAGACGTACCTTGCAACACGTGTTCGGATATTTGATGGAGAGAGCGCAAATTCGTACAAATAGCAATGGCGGATTGTTTGAACAAATAATGTAAACTAAATGTGATCAAACTTAAATAATACGTTGTATAAAATGTAAAGATCAACAAAACACTACTTATTCCATATTTGTACAGTGTGTAAAAATAGCTTATTCCTTTAAGGAAATTCGCTAAAAGTCCGTCCCCTCCTCTTTAATTTTTTGTTTGTTGGAAATAATACTAACTCAACCCAAATTACTTTTTGACGTTACCAAAAATTTGAGTGTTCCCCAAAAAGTGGGGGATTACGGTGGCATCTCAAAATTTTCAAATTCAAACCCCTTTTGAGAGACCCCTCATTTTAAGACGTTCGCGGCGGCATGGGAGCGATCGCTCCAATGCAGTACCCTAATGCCATCCTGGTGGGAGCGATCGCTCCCAAGCTACAATGCGTTATATTAAGATTTATTTTTAAACCAGAATCTGAGCTTGAAATCTGAAACTTCAACAGCACTGCTCTATAGTATACTGTATTTTGGGCGCTGGACAGTGCTGCTGCCACGATAGGCGTGGCAGTTACAGCAACTATAAGTCAGAGCACCAGGATGGCGGCGAGGAACACAGAAAATCGTGCCGCCGTGAACGTGTTAAAGAGCTTCCAAAAAGTAGATGAATGGTGAAAGTTGGAGGTCTCTATCCAAATTGCCAGCTTGTCAAAGTTTTGAATGCAACACATCCTTGAAACCTGGCGTTTAGGACGTTTGGAATTTTAATTCGCCTTTGGTGACTTAAAAATGAAACGACCCTGGGGAAAATGTTATTAAATGAAAAAGTGGTCTCTTTTAGTGATATTTAAAATTTTAAGTGTCCCCCAAAAATGAGGGATTTTGGGGGCAACCCAAAATTTTCAAAAGGAAACCCCTTTCGAGTGACCCCTCATTTTTAAGAACTTTAAAAATATAGGCGAATGGTGGAAATTAGAGGTCGCTAACGTGGTTCTATCAAAATTGGTAGCTTGTCAACCTTTTGAATGCGACTCCTTGAAACTTTGACAAGCTGCCAATTTGGATAGAAACATGTTAGCGACCTCCAACCTCCACCATTGGCCTACTTTTTTTAAAGTTCTTTAAAATGAGGGGTCACTCGAAAGGGGTTTGCTTTTGAAAATTTTGAGTTGCCCCCAAAATCCCCCATTTTTGGGGGACACTCAAAATTTTAAATATCAACAAAAGAGACTTCTTTTTCAATTAACAGCATTTTTCCCAGGCTCGTTTCATTTTTACGTCACCAAAGGTGAATTAAAACTCCAAACGTCCTAGACACCAGGTTTCAAGAATGTGATGTATTCAAAACTTTGACAAGCTGTCAATTTGGATAGAAACACGTTAGAGACCTCCGACTTTCACCATTCATCTATTTTTTGGAAGCTCTTTAAAATGAGGGGTCACCCAAAAGGGGTTTGCAATTGAACATATTGAGTTGCCCCCAAAATCCCCCATATTAGGGGGGCACTCAAAATTTTTGGTAACGTCAAAAAATAATTTGGGTTGAGTTAGTATCATTCCCAAAAGATTAATTGTTTGCCTTGACAAACAAAATATTAAAGAAGGAGGGCCGACTTTATTTACACACTGTATGTGCATTATCCAATCTTAAAAATGGATTACGTTAAAAAAACCTGTATTACAGCTTTTATTTTACCGAGGTCTCGTATTACATTTATGTGAATTTTTGTGTCGTGATGAAAAGTATCGTTCATGACCTGTACCGAAAGTGATTTTACGGCACTTGCTGCAATTACTCCCATACTTGGCTCGCCTCGTACGTGAAAATCGATGTTCTTATGTTCAGCTACGCCTCTCACATGAAAATAGAGCGCGCACCGAAAAATGCCACTTTCGGTACTATAAATAGTAATTAAATATACTATTTCATTTATCTAACACCAAGATGCTCTACCAAATTGTGCTAATTTTCATGACATATGATCAAATTTTTTGGCTTAAAATTTAACATTGCTTGGACTATCTATTTTTTCTTCATAATCAAAGCTACTAAACTGAACAAAGTAACGGAACGGAACGAATATTAACGGATGAATTTGTTTGCGTTTGCAAAAAAAGACGTTGTGATTGATCTTTAAAAACGTAATGGGCATAAACGTTACGTATAACTAATTACTTACATAAACGTATTTAAATACTTACTAAACCTATCTTACTTAAATTATTTACTGTTCCTTTATTGTAACATACGTAATTACTTGTACAGTCAGGGCAAGCCAAGTCTCCTAGCATGTTGGGTTCCGACTAAATCAAAAACCAATGTGTTAATCTATAAATACACTGTATGGGAATGAAAGATAATGTTTTCACCACCGCCATACACCGGGATAAGCTGTACCACTGCTGGTGTAAAAATAGGATCACATTATGTAATCAAAAGCTTTATCTGATTGTAAAATATAGTAAAATTATCTAATAAGATTGTCTTAGTGTAAGATTATATACTCTTTATATCATTGTAAAAGATTTTTTGAGATTAAAGAGAAGCGTAATATAGATTTGAAGGGGAATTCAAAAGATTAAAGCACAAATTTTTACTTTTACCTGGTTCCAATTTACTATAAGCTCTCTGATCTTTACATGGTATTAGTGGTTGATAACCGATATTTGCCTTTGAACCAGGATATTCTATAGATTTAGTTTAGGCCCAAACAACAAAGCGTTCCAATCGTGTTGATGACCATCAAAAGCTCTTTGGTATTATGTCATATAAATAATAGCTTTTGATATTTTTTCAAACCGTATGGTTAGATCTCTTTTATTATTACATTTGAATGATTATAACGTGTACAATTTTAAATGAGACTTTACTTGTTTTTCATACCTAAATCTAAAACAACAGTAGATTTTTCTATTTTGTGGGATGAAAATAAAGAAATAAAATTGTTTATTGATTTTACTAAAATAATAAATATTATTTATCTTTTGAAATGTGTCCTTAATAGGCCTATTCATATTTATATTTTAATATTTTGCAACTATTTAAAAATTTGTCTTAGGTTTCCCCTTGGAAATGTATCTAAGATATGTATACTAAGATTTGAATATATTACAAGTGTTTTAAAATCTTAATTTTTAAAGGTTAAGAAATTAGTTGATGTACTGTTTAGAAAATGTGCTTTATTTCAAAAATACTTACATTTTCCCCAAATTGTAAGGATGAATAAATATACAATACAAAACAACTATCACACTGCCACTAGAAATACTAACAGTTCAGGAATGTTAAACGTAAAAAAAGTCAATCGACCTAACAATTCCTGACCAAGTTGAAATTTCGCACGGATGTTGAGTAAACGTCCGTGATTAAAATCCCGGAATTGCTCGGAAATCCCTCCTGAGCTCCAGCCGCCATTTTGAAAAAACCTCACCTGTCCGTGTTCCTCTGTATATATTTTTTCCCTTAATCAACATGAAAACCATAAGAGGTGCGACAAAGATTTTAGGAGCGATTTTGTAGATGATAAAATTTCCAATAAAATTAGTAGATTCATGGACGATAAACTTATTTGCTGTTATTATTAATATTGTTTAATTTTGCAATTGTAATACCTCATAACGAATGCTTGAACAATTTTATGTAGAAAAACATTGCCAAGGGGATGAGGCTCTTTGATCTTAATGAATAATAAATTATATTCATAGAATCCTGATAAAAATTCCAGTCATTTGACAGCTCAATCATCAAAATTGGTGATTAAGGTGGCATTCAATTAAATAAATATATATTAATTTATTATTCATGTAAAATAAATCATTCATTGTTCATAAATTTAATTTAATTTATTATTCGTTAAGGTCAAAATGCTACGCCTTTTGGCAATGCTTTTTACATCAACTTGTTCACGTATTCCTTATGACAGAGGTAATTTATATATATA
The DNA here is from genome assembly GCA_035578135.1 of Flexamia atlantica. Taxonomy (NCBI): domain Eukaryota; kingdom Metazoa; phylum Arthropoda; class Insecta; order Hemiptera; family Cicadellidae; genus Flexamia; species Flexamia atlantica. The sequence continues at coordinate 48,435,794 of JAQJVK010000001.1, read as the reverse complement.
TATATATATATATATATATATATATATAATTGTTTAATTCACAACTTAGGGCTGCTAAAAGTATTTCTTTAAATAATAATGAACTTGAGCACCCTTTTATCATTTTTATTTAATAATCACGACACGTGTTTCGGTAATTATACCATCATCACGGTGAATTAAAACTTAACCTTAAATATAAATAAACATCAGTCATATGTATCTTCCTGATAGATAACCTTTGTCAATTAGTTAATGTTTTGGGCTAAGGTGCTTGATTTTCTTTCCTTTATATTTAATAACCAGCGCCGGGAAAATCTTCCTCCGTAAGGACCAAGGACAGCCTGCTATTCAGATCTCTGAGGTAGCTGATTTAGATCGTATTAAATAAGTTTTGCATGTTTGAAAAGTTTAAATTATGTTATATTTATTTTTGTTATTCTAGTAAATTTTTTAGGTGTAATGTTGTAAGTTGTTATAATTTATTTATTTTTCTCAAATTCATACTACCTGTTATGTTTGCTTTTTACTATTTATTTTTGTTGATGATTATATTAAGTAATAGGCCTGGTTAGCGAAGACAATTTAGTACATATTTATTACCAGAACGTTAGGGGGTTAAGATCAAAAACTGCTGACTTTAAATGTAATGTTTTAGGGTGTAATTGGGATATAATAGTGTTGACAGAAACATGGTTGAATGACTCAGTTTTTAACGCTGAGTTATTTTCAGATAATTATCAGGTTTTTCGTCGTGACAGATGTAAACAAAGGACAGGAATGTCCAGAGGAGGGGGGGTTTTAATCGCTGTTATAGATAACATCAAGGTTAAAAGGCTAATTAATTTGGAAACTTTTGGGGAAAATTTATGGGTAAAATTAGAATTTTCGAACAAAAAAACTGTCATTTTAGGTGTTGTTTACTTTCAGCCGAATTCGTCATTGTATCAGTATAATGAATTTTTTGAAAGGTTAGAAAGTTTTAAGATAAATAATGAAAAAATAATTGTTATGGGTGATTTTAATTTGCCTATTTCTGGGATAGATTACAAATTGGAAACTGGTTCTGAGTTTTGTAAGCAGTTATTATTTTTTTTGAAAACATTCAATTTAACAATGAAAAATAATGTTTTGAATAGCAATGGGAAAACTTTGGATTTAGTTATGTCTGATATCAGTGCTTTTAATGTGGAAGAGGAATTGTGTCCCCTGAGTAAAGTAGATAATTATCATCCTCCTCTTTGTATTTCTTTCAAATATTCTACAGTGTTCAATAACAGTAATATTTTGTCAGGGACACCAGTGTTTAATTATAGGAAAGCTGACTTTTTGGGCTTGTATTACTGTTTAAATGAGATGGATTGGAATAATTTATATAAAATGCATGATGTCAATGAGGCAGTTGATTATTTTTACTGTAAAGTATTTGATGTGGTAAGTCAGTGTGTGCCTGTTTCAGTCAAAAGAAAGTCAAAGTACCCTCCTTGGTTTGATAACAATATAATTTTCTTGATAAGGCGTAAAAACATTGTAAGACGTAAATGTTTAAAGTACAATATACCTTCTGATATAAATACTTACAAGGAAATACGAAAAAGAATCAAAGTTAACATTAAAGTCGCTTTTAAAAATTACGTACAGCTTGCTGAGAGTAGGATAAAATCAGATCCTAATACGTTTTGGAATATAATTAATAAGTTAAGAGTGGCTAATAGTAGCCCTTCAGTAATGTGCATGAATGGAGAGGAGGTGGAGGGGGGAGCGCAGATAGCGGACAGTTTTGCCAACTATTTCAGTTCCGTGTATGAACCGTGTCGCCTGACCGGTGAGGAGTTGTGTCGCCGGGCGCTCTGTTCTCCGGTGTCGCCGGGTCTGCCCACTATAGCGATAACCGCCGTCACACAGTCAGAGGTCCTTTCTGCGTTGAAAAAATTAAAACCTAAAAGATCTGTAGGACCAGATGGTTTACCACCATACATATTTAAGGCTCTTAAATATGTATATTTAATACATATTTAAGACGTTTATATTTCCCTTGTGCTTCATTTTTAATCTTTCTATTAAAAATTCACATTTCCCTGATGTTTGGAAAAAATCAAAGGTTGTCCCTATTTTTAAAAAGGGCCAAAGGTCAGAGATTAGGAATCACAGGCCAGTGTCTATTTTATCAACACCTGCTAAGGTCTTTGAATCAATACTTCACACAAGGTTACTCTTTCACGTCAAAAACTACATTAGTCCTCATCAGCACGGATTTTTCCCTGGTCGTTCTATAGTTTCAAACCTTCTTAATTTTTCTGATTATTGCATTTCTTATTTAGACAAAGGTGGTCAAGTTGATGTAGTTTATACGGATTTTGAAAAAGCTTTTGATAAGGTTAATCATCTTTTGCTTCTTTCTAAATTAAATGCTTTAGGGTTTTCAGATCCCCTAATTAAGTTTTTTTCGTCTTACTTGCATAACCGATCTCAATTTGTTTATTACAATGGTTTTTCTTCTTTAGAATTCCACGCAGGATCGGGGGTCCCACAGGGCTCAAATTTGGGTCCCCTGTTTTTCTTAATCTTCATAAATGACATTGTATCATCAATTAGTAATTGTAAGTTCTTGCTTTATGCGGACGATCTAAAAATCTTTACGAATATCGAAGGGGTATCCGATTGTTTAAAACTTCAAGGTGACTTGGATAATTTATTTCATTGGAGCCAAACCAATTTGAAGTTTCATCTAGATAAATGTTTTGTAATGCGTTTTTCTAGGAAGTCTGAAGGTAATCTTGTTAATTTCAACTACAAAATGGGTGACGCATCACTTGAGTCTAAGCATATCATCAAAGATCTAGGTATAATGTTCGATGAAAAGTTCACCTTTGTGGACCATGTTTTATCAACGTGTAGATCTGCTTTTGCAATCTTGGGCTTCATTCGTAGGTCAAGTAACTTCTTAAATAATATTGAGATCATCAAACTTCTTTATTGTTCCTTGGTACGATCACGTTTGGAATTTGGTTCAATTGTTTGGAATCCGTACTATGCTTATTCTTCTGATTTAATTGAGTGTGTTCAAAAACGATTTTTAAGATTTTTATACTTCAAGAAGTTTGGTCACTACACAACAGATATTCCTTACTCTGAACTCTTATCTATGTTTGAGCTCGACTCACTGAGGAAGCGGCGGCGGGTCGCTGTGTTGGTTTACCTGCATCAACTGGTCGGCGGCGCGCTCGACGACGCAGCTCTCTTATCTAAACTTCAGTTCAATGTTCCTCGACATAATTCCCGCTGCCGTCTGATGTTCTCTCCCCTTTACTCTCGAACTAATTTAGGTCTCAATTCTCCGTTAAATGTCATGGGTAGAATTTTTAATTCTTTGCCAATCGAATTAGATATTTTTTGCATGTCTGTTAATAAATTCCGTAATCACGTTTTACAAAATATGTCAGATTAATAATTATATGTATGTTATTTATTTTTTATGTTTGAAGAATCTATTATTGGTTTACTGATCGTTACTGATTCAAAGTTTATTCATTTGAACTACACGTTAATTTAGAATTTAAATTATATTTAATCTATTGATGCATGTATTTATTTAAATGTTTTTTTTATATTTGTGAATGCAATTAAGGCATTACAGTGCATGTATTGTGTGACTAAGCATGAAGATATTGAAGATTTTTCCCAGCATGAACTTATTGTTTTTAACGCTACATTGTAATTGGGTTTTATACCTGTTTTGTAGTGTTTTGTCAATAAATAAATAAATAAATAAATAAATAAATATCTTTTCAAAAATTGGGTTTTCTATTTCATTATTTGTTATATTCAACATGTCCGTTTGATTCTGTTTTTTGTGCAAATAAATTTGTAGCTCTTCTTTTGTGTCCATTTTCGGACCTTTGACTTCGTAATCTAAATTTTTTTAATTTTTATCAATGCACTGCTAATTGTGGTCTGTTTGTAAAATATGCTCTGCAAAAGAGGATTTTCGACTGGTCAAGTTGTTTGAGCGTATGGCTTGAATATGTTCATTAAATCTGGATTTAAAGCTTCGCCCTGTTTGTCCAATATAAAACTTGTCACAGTCACTGCATGTTATTTTATATATACCAGATTTTTCTAAATTATTTGATAGTGAGTTTTTTTGGATAGGTGAGTTTGTTTAACATTCCAAAAGCATTGTTTCTTGTTCTGTAGCTTAATTCATAATTCGAATTTGTGAATGTTTTTCTATTGCTTTGTTCAGGGTTGAGCTATATTGTAAATATATGAATTCATCTTTTTTGTTCTCATTTGTGATGTTTTCTTCTTTTTTTAGTTTCAATCATTTTGTCGATTAGGTTTGGTTTGTAGCCATTATTCATTGCAATATTTTATGGTGTTTCATTCTTGGTTAAAGTTCTCAGGGCTCATTGGAATGTGTAATAATCTATTAATTAGTGAATGAAAAGTTGACATTTTGTGACTCTAAGGATGGTTTGAGTCTGCAGGAATTATTATATTTGTTTGGGTCTCTTTCCTGTATATTTTAAAGGAATGTTTATCATTCAGGTTTGTGATGGATAAATCTAAGAAGTTAATACAAGAATTTTGTGTTTCAATTGTGAATTTAATGGAATGAGAACAAAAAAGCTGAATTCATGTATTTACCATATAGCTCAACCCTGAACAAAGCAATCAGAAAAACATTCACTAATTCGAATTATAAGTTAAGCTACAGAGCAAGAAACAATGCTTTTGGAATGTTAAAAAAAAACCACCTATCCAAAAAAAACTCACTATCAAATAATTTCGAAAAATCTGGTATATATAAAATCGCATGCAGTGACTGTGACAAGTTTTATATGGGACAAACAGGGCAAAGCTTTAAATCCAGATTTGATAAACATATTCAAGCCATACGCTCAAACAACTTGACCAGTCAAAAATCATCTTTTGCAGTGTATATTTTACAAACAGACCACAATTAGCAGTGCATTGATAAACATTTAAAAATTTTAGATTAAAAGTCAAAGGTCCGAAAATGGACACAAAAGAAGAGCTACAAATTTATTTGCACAAAAAAACAGAATCAAATGGACATGTTGAATATAACAAATAATGAAATAGAAAGCCCAATTTTTGAAAATATATTAAATATAAGGAAAATCAAATCAAACACCTTAGCCCAGAACATTGATTAATTGACCATTGTTATCTATCAGGAAGATACATATGACTGATGTTTATTTATATTTAAGGTTAAGTATTCATTCACCGTGATGATGGTATAGTTACCGAAACGCGTGTCGTGATTTTTAAATAAAATAATGATAAAAGGGTTCTCAAGTTCATTATTATTTTTACAAATATATATATACACTCTTATAATAATTCAGTTTAGTCCAATCTTCAGACAACTAAATCTCCATTTCTACCGGGCCGATTTTATTAATTAATTGGTCGTTGGAAAGCTCTCTCCCTGTAGATGATCAAATAATTATGAAAGTTTGTTTTTATTGAAATTTATGGTGAAAAAGTAAAAAACACATCATTTCCATGAGAAAACATTAAAAACGGGGGTTTTCACATTTTTTATTTTGAGGCAAATTTTGGCTGCCGTTATTGAGTATTTTCAAGAAATGCATAGATGTAATTTATAGGGAAATTTTATTCTCTTTCATAATATCACCTTCCACTTTAGCCGATTTCCTCACCATTTAAAAGTTATTTGCAAAAAAGCTAAGCAGCCTCAGAATTTATTGTGGTGAAGAAATACTGAATCAGAGATATATTTTTTTAACTTTGTTATAACAGTCAGATTTTAATAACCAACAAGTCGTTGGAAAGTTTTCTTCCTGTAGATTTGTAAATAATTATCAAAGCTAGATTTTTTAAGATTTGAGGTGAAAAAGGAAAAACACATATTTTCTATAAGAAATATTTTGAAATCAGCTTCTTTAAAGTTTATATTTTTGTAGCCAAGTTTTGGCTGCGCGTTATCAGCATTTTCAAAAAATGTATTATATCTTTAGGAAATGTTATTCTCTTTCAGAATATCACCCTCCACTTGTGTCGATTTCCTCTCCATTTTAAAGTTATTTGCAAAAAAGCAAATCAACTTCCGAATTTAAAGTGGCAAGAAAATACTGAATTACAACTATTTTTGTCAAACTTTGTACAACTAAATCTAGAGTTCTACCAGTCAGATTTTAATAACCAACGGGTCTTTGGAAAGCTTTCTCCCTGTAGATTTGCAAATAATTATTAAACTTGGATTTTTTTTATTTAAGGTGAAAAAGTAAAAACATATTTTTGCTATAAGAAATACTTTGAAATCAGCATTTTTAAAGTTTATAAAATTTCTATCCAAGTTTTGTCTGCCTGGTATCAGTATTTTCAAAAATGCATTTTGATAATTTGTAGGAGATTTTATCTTCTTTTAGAATATTACCTTCCACTTTGGTCGATTTCCTCACCATTCAAAAGTTATTTGAAAAAAAGCAAAGCAACCTCCGAATTTATAGTGGTGATAAAATAATGAATTATATATATTTTTCTCAAACTTTGTACAACTAAATCTAGAGTTCTACCAGACAGATTTTAATAATTAATGGGTCGTTGGAAAGCTTTATCCATGAAGATTTGCAAATAATTGTTTAAATTCATGATTTATGGTGAAATCGTTAAATCACATATTTTCTATAAAGAAATACATTAAAAAACAGCTTTTTAAGGTTTTTTTGTAGCCAAGTTTCAGTATTTTCCAGAGAAATGTATGTAAGCAAATTATAGGAAATTTTATTCTCTTTCAGAACATCACCTTCCACTTAAACCGATTTCATCACCATTTAAAAGTTATTTGCAAAAAAGCTATGCAGTATGCATCCTCCAAATTTATAGTGGTGAGAAAATACTGAATTGCAGATATTTTTGTTAAACTTTGTACAACAAAATTTTTGAGTTCTACTAGATAGATTTTAATAATTAATCGGTCGTTGGAAAGCTTCATCCGTATAGATTTGCAAATAATTATTAAAATTAGATTTTTATGATTTATGTAAGAAACGTAAAAACACATATTTTCTATAAAAAATACATTAAAAAACAGTTTTTAAGTTTCTATTTGTAGCCAAAGTTTTAGCCGCCAGTTATCAGTATTTTTAATGAATGCTTAGAAACAAATTTTAGGAAATTTTATTCTCTTCCAGAATATCGTCTTCCTATTTGGTCGATTTCTGTACCATTTAAAAGTTATTTGTAAAAAAGCTAAACAACCTCAGAATGTATAGTGATGAAAAAATATTGAGTTAGGGATCTTTTTTGTTAAACTTTGCACAACTAAATCTACTATAGTTCTACAGGACCGATTTTATTAATTAATAAGTCTTGGGAAGCTTTCTCCTTTTAGATTTGCAAATAATTAAAAACACCAAATTTTCAAGATTAATAGTGAAAAATTTAAATACCCATATGTTTTCTAAAAAACATACCTGAAAACAGGTTATTTAAGTTTCTTTGTAGCCAGGTTTTGGCTGCCAGTTATCAGTATTTTCAAGAAATAGATTACGGTGTGGTAGATGTATTCAGCATTTTGAAGTTACTTGCAAAAAAGCTATGCAACCTCCGAATTTATTGTGGTGAAAAAAATTGAGTTAGATACTTTTTTTAAATGTTATACAACTAAATCTACAGTTCTACCAGATAAAATTTATAACTAACGGGCCGTTGGAAAGCTTTCTTCCTGTAGATTTACAAATCTTTTGATAATTTGATTTGTATAAGATACTAGCAGTTGCCCGTGGCTTCGCTCACGATAAAAATTGTAACTCCCTGCTGCCAAAATGAAGATAGGGCCACATACTGAGTTTATGACTACACAGATAAGGTACAAAAACGAATGATAACTTTAAGTTAACTAACTAAACTAAATCTAACATTTATATAGTACATAAAATCTAAATAATCAATCAACAAAACAACCATAAAACCATTATGAAAGTAACAAAATTATAAACCATCTGTATCCGTATGTCAAGCTTGAACCATCTGCTTGTTGAATAAACATTTAAAACTAAACAAAAGATCATCCATTCCATTTACTTAGGAAAACATATAAACTTTGACCTCGCCAAGACCCCTTAAAAGTTCGAATTAAAAAACGTTCTTAGCAAATGCTTACGCCATAAAGAACACCTATGGGCTGAGCAGTGATAGGTCAGTGGTATTGAACAAATGTAAAGAAGGTAAACTTTCATTAACCAAAAAGATGTTTTCAGGAATCTGCAAAGATCGCATGTCTGCTACGACTGGATTTATTCTATTACTGCCATTTGGCCTCCCTGTACTATACATGCGAGCAGATTCAGTGCCCCGCCGACAAAGCCCTCAAGTGTATCACTGCAATAGTAACGCTTACGCCCAATATCGTCAGATATGCTCGCATTTATGGTATTGAGTGGCACTTAGGTAGGATATAGATACCCCCGTCGCAGCAGACCAAGTATACAGTTTCTTTTTTGTTTCATGAAAGTATATGTACGTAAAACGTAGAATTTTCCCTTGATTTAATGTCAAAAAAAGTTCGAAGGTTTTTAGGGTCTATCTTGAACAAAAAAATACCCCCGTTGCAGCAGACCTCCAGACTTTGTGCATGACCTAATTTTATTTCTTCCATAAGAATAACATGGGGAATGAGTATGCAGGTCTGCTGCAACAGTCATGCACACATTTTGTGGTTTTAAAACAATATCATGTGAATCTGAACTCTGAACCATAAAAGCCACATACCAATTTTTATCAAGGGATGTTTAGTAGTAACCAAGATATAGAATTTTTCTTACTTTCCATAGGGACAATGTAATGTCTTTTCCGCTTTGAATATCGTTTAAATGGTGATATTTGCTTCAAGGAGCCCCAAAGTGAAAAGTTATCATGGCCTCGGGCTTAGGTCTTGCCATGAGACCTATTGTTATAGTTTATTCCTTTAAGGAAATTCGCTAATTCCGTCAAAAAATTCGCTAAAAGACAAAAGCAAAGTCTTTTTTCTAATTATGTACATAAAATAAATGGTTTTAAATGTTTTTTTTTCAATAACAGCTGTTACAGGGAAGAAAGGTCTTTAAATTATCTCTTGTCAGTGATTTATTTTATGTTCTATTCCTGACAGCTGATTTGACATACTACTAATTTTTTTGCTTTTTACATCTGTTTAGCTGTAAACAGTTCATCAGTTATTATTTGTATTCTGCCACAAGCCAAACTTGGTCGAGATAAAATAAAATTCGCGTTTTAGGATTTTGCAGTTTGATTACAAAAGTACTTGTGATTTAATAAATTGCCTAAATATCAAACCTTTTATACTTGATGAGAAGATTCCATGAGCAAATGAATTATGTACGAAAACTAACGATGGATTAAATCAAGGCGACAAAATGCTACTTTTATGTAGTACATAAACAAATAAATATTATAAACCAAAACATAAAACTGAATGAAACCTTTAAACATCTGTAACGACGAATCCATCAGTGAAGGTAACTACCATCTGCTTGGAACACTGAAAATGTAAACAAAACGTCATCCCCTTTAATTGTTATGGGGAAACTTGGTTGAAATAAAATAAAACTCGGTTTTTAGAAGCTTGCTATTTAATTTCAAAAAGACGTACGCCAGTTTTAAGTCGTCTAAAACCTTTTCATATGTGGATACTACACAGGAAAAATGTTTCAGCCATAACAGTACTCTAGTTTTTGCGTGAAAAGCTGTCTAAAATGTGGTGTTGAGCGTTACCAACATCGTGACATAAATTGAGATAAGGCTTGATTCGGATTCTCTGACCTTCAAAACGCAAAAATAACAAAAAATTTCACAAATCTAAGCAATGTACATACAAAACTCTAATTTTATTTATATAGATATGGTAAACAATTTTTAAAAACAGGTTTTTTATACGAAATACATTAACAGCTGATTATCTGATCATGCATTTTTTCAAAGCAATTTTATTTTTGGGAAAAATCAAATTATTTTCAGGTATTTCGCAGGAAAAAAGCATATATTTACTATTTTTCTAGAGACCGTTGTATTTAACCACAACGGGCTCTGCAGCTAGTATATATATATTAGAGGATGTGTAATGTATTTAAGCACACTGAGAGGCGCATTACCCTGTCAGTAGTGTCGGTCTCCCTTGTCAGTAATGTCCCTCGGACTACCGACTAACCACCCCCTTAAACACCGAGGACCGTCGTTTTTATGGGTTTTATGGTGTAAACACCTTTAAAATCGAAAATTAAAAAAATATTGGACATATCATGGCTTTATACCTACATGTCAAATTTAATGAAAATCGGACCACTGGTGGTCGTCTCTAATTCTATTTACATACACACATCCACACGGACAGAAAGACACCACTCCGAAAACCACTTTTTTCAATTCAGGGTACACTAAGCAAATCTATCCACTAACAGCTCACATTCGAAAATGTTGACCAAAACAATACTTTCTCCTTATACTATGGTATAGGGGGGAGGAAGTAAAACCGTCTAAACATAGCAGGCGGGTTCATTACTTTTTCAGAGGAAGGCTTAGAGTACGGAAAATTTGTAAACCATTCGGACTCCGTTTAAGTTTTGTCCAAGGGGGGGGCAAAATCATCAGTCAATAGGAAATTTGTAAAAATTGCATAATAAAAATAACGTTTGTTTAAACCCAACATTATTGTTGAGTTTTTAATAAATTATTATTATAGTAATAGGCCTACTGCAGTTCAATGTGTTATATTCGAAAATTAAACGTGTACTTTTTCTTCTGGTGATGTGCTAATCAAAATAAGACATGATTTAACATTCAATTATAATTCAAACAGTTATCAACGTTTGTAGGATTTATAAAATATGTCACGTAGCCAATTACAGAGTTACATGACATATATTCGTCCAATAATGCGGCCTCAGCACCGTGTTGTGTACCGACCAGGACAGTGTCATTAGTTTCACTGTTACACAGACTGTGAGCTCTAAAACAAACAAGGGTTCGATGCGTTGTGGTTTTGGATAACATAGTTTTAAAATAATTTAACACTATGGTGTTAATTAATAGTGTTAAATAATATGGGCACTTATAAGTACCCATATTATTCACAGTTGGTGAGTGGAACGAGTTTTCGGAGAACTATGACGATAAATTTATGATTTAAAATGAACAAGAATTAATTTTAACTTCTTAATGAAAATATTTGGAAAGAAAATGTTATTGCGCCACTGTTGGCAATACACAACTCATCGCCAGCAGCCATTACCGGCCGATAACTCCCTCCATTGTGCCGTTACTGTGATTCATAGCCAGAAGTTTTGCCAGAAATTAAGAGTTGCAGATGTTATAATAAAAATTTAGATTACAGGGTAAACTACTTCTCTTATATTAGTAAATCAATGTATAATCTGCAATCTCAACCATGATTTGATAAGAATATCGTGCTGTTCAAGTTATTGTACAATATTTACCAATGTTGGCAGGCAAAACTCTTGCCTTCAGCAAAGAAATTTTAAAATAAGATATGAAAAAATGTCTTGAAATCCAACACACCTGTATATTTGAGAAAGAAGCTTAAGACTCGGTCTAAGGTTCAATGTCGCATAATAAGGCAAGATCAGAGAAATATTATAATTCCGATAGTTTTAAGATAATTCTTTGGGCATTGGTAAAATAAATAATAAATTTAAAATTATCTTTGGCATAAATCTTGGAGATCGGTTCAGTAATTACTGAGTATTATACTCAACTATGTATTACTATATGGAATTCTTAAAAATAACCACTTGGAAGGAGAGGCACTTGCAACACAGTAAGCCCGGAATTGATGCATTACGACGAAGCCGTTCTTTACTGGACTGCGAATATTTATGTCGTTACTTTGGAATAACGATTCTCTCAAGTAATAATAATAAATTATATTAAGAAAATTAAAACTGTTGTTAGCTAGGATGTATCTATCCATTGTTAGTGAATTTCCCCTATAGGGAAGAAGCTATAACGGTAGGTCTCATGGTAAGACCTAAGCCCGAGACCATGATAACTTTTCGTTTTGGGGCCCCCAGAAGCAAAAACCACCATTCGTTTGAATTTTTAGTGAAAGTTAAAATGCGGAAAGTGAAAAGGGACCTCAAGTCGGAATTTTCAGGTTTTGAGTTATTAACATCCTGAAATTCTGCATTAAATTGCGAACAATTTTACATATAATTTATAGTGCTATGATTTTTTTGTCTTTGAATTATTGGCGTTTGAATTTTTAATAGTCAAAACGGACATTTTAGGAAATCAAGGCCCAAAACTTCAAACGTTCGCAGAAAACTTATTATTGATATTAGCACGATAGCGGCCGTAAATATGGTCCAATCTTTATGAGATTTGGTACAGACGTGTTAAGTGGTAATCAATTGGACGAGTTCGTAAACCAGCCTGATCGGACCACCAGGAGGGGGGGTAAAGGGGGATAAATCCCCCCCCAAAAATGGGTTTTTGCGTTTTTCATATTGAAAAATTAAAGTGATCCACTTTTGGATTTCACCATTGAATTCAGCTTGAAAAAACAAACTAGTATTTTGAATCATAGCTCTATGTGTATTGGTTACCGAGATATTGAAAGTGGTAAACACAGTACAGTGTCCCAATGTTAACCTAATGGGAAATAATTAAAATTCTATATCTCGCTTATTTCTTAACATATCTTGATAAAACTTGGTAAATGGCTTCTTCTAGTTCAGATCTACTAAATATTGAATTAAAACCACCTAGTGTTAATATACCTGTAGCAGCAAACCTGCATAGTCATTCCTCATGTTATTCTAATGGAGCTTACAAAAACATCAAATCTCGCTATGTTGGATTGAAATATGTTGTTTTACATTTGAAATTCACTGAGTACGCAGGTCTGCTGCAACGGGGGTATTTTTATTTATTTTTTTTTTTTTATTTTACTACCGTGCCTCAAATCCGGTAAAATTCATTATGGTGAATATAATACCTCATTAATATAATTATTATTGTGGTTTGTTGTCTGTCAGTTTGTGATCTTCAAAAGTAAGTTTGAACCAGTTCTGAGTATAAATACCCCCGTTACAGCAGACCTGCATACTCAGCGAATTTCAAATGTGAAATAGCATATTTCAATCCAACATAGCAAGATTGACATGAATTTGTAAGCTCCTTAAGAATAACATGGGGATTGAGTATGCATGTTTGCTGCAACAGGTACGTTAAAACTGGGTGGTTTTAATCAAATATTTAGTAGATCTGAACTAGAAGAAACCATATACCAAGTTTTAATGAGATATGTTAAGGAATAAGCGAGATATAGAATTTCCCTACTTTCCCATAAGGATAACATTGGGACAACGTACTGTGTTTATCACTTTCAATATCTCGGTATCCAATAGACATAGAGTAGTGATTGAAAATACTAAATTGTTTTTTTTGAGCTGAATTCAATGGTGCTAACAAAAATTGGGTTATTTTTATTTTTCTATGTAAAAAACTCAAAAACCCATTTTTGGAGGGGTTTATCCCCCTTTACCCCCCCTTCCGGTGGTTCGAATGGGCTGGTTTACGAACTCGTCCGAATAAATACTACTTTACACGTCTGTGGCAAATTTCATTAAGATCGGACCATTTTAGCGCGAGTTATCGTGCTTAAAGACACACACACATATATATATATATATATATATATATATATATATATATATATATATATATATATATATGTATGAAAATGAACGAATGGTGTTTTTTGCTTATAGGGGCACCAAAACAAAAAGTTATCATGGTCTCGGGCTTAGGTCTTACCATGAGTACTACGGTAACAGCTTCTTCCCTATAGGGGAAATTCGCTAAAATGCAATATTTAAGTACAGTAATAATACCGTTCGTAAATATTTACAATATATAAATAAATATATAAATATAACCGTTAACAATAAGAAATAGACGGTAAAAAACTATCAAAGGGAGCAACTAATGATGTGCATAACAGAGTCGGGCAATGATGTAGAGAGGGTATTGTTATCTCCAGATTCATAAAACTTCATCACCAGCGCTGAGAAAACATGCACTTGAGTTCTGAAATGCGAAAGAGTAAACTGGAGTTTCGATTAGGTACTCGATAACTCAGCACCTCCCACTTGCAGGATCATCAATTAGGACAGAAGTGCAAGATTGTGGGATTAATTAGTAGGCTAAAACTTGCACTATGTTGTTAAGACAATTTGTCATAGCATTAACAAATTAGGATATAAGTGCAAGATTGTATGATCAAGTAGTATGCTAAAGCGTTCACCCAGTTGTTTAAAACGATTTGTTACAGGAACAGTAAATAGCTATCTACAGTAGGATACCCAACGTTTTATTGGACTGTTTTTTGAAAAACCATCGAATAAAAAAAAGTGCATGAAACATAGGTAGTATTAAGTTCTGAACATCTCTGTAGCACAACTATAAAGGCGCTCTTAAAATGGCCTCTTTTCGCTTACCCTAAAGAATAAACGACTTCGTTATTTCACTTATTTTTCTCCAATTCGGTGTCCATCTTTGAGGCTTTTCTTTGCAAATTCTATGCTCTTACACCCCACTTAAAATCAGACAAACTGAAAAACATTAATTGGAATAATTCTCCAATTTATGTTGGGAAAGTAATTTCTTTCACTTTTCACAAAAGCGACACTGTAGCTGAGGAAACTAAATTAGAACCTGACTGTTACTAACTGCTTGCTCTCTTAACATCTTGGTTCCATTTCAATAAAATTTCATTTCAAACAGCTACTCTGTTTTTGTACCCATAGGTGTTCTGATTTAAATAGTTTTTGCCAAATGTAATGGCTTTAATAATTATTTTTGATATTTCTTCACGTAACGAAGTACTGTAGAATGTTGGTGATTTTAGCATCTACCAATTCAAGTCGTTAAATACAGGGTGTTTTTTTCAACGCAACCCATTTTTAAGATTGAATAATGCACATATAAATATTAAATGAGTATTGTTTTATGGATCTTTACATTTTATACATAATGATTTTAAAAAATCATTATGTATAAAATTTATCATTAATATTATTATTAATTAATTGAAATAATTAATATTATTATTTTTATTATTAATGTATCAATGTATTATTATTTAACAATGATAATGATTTAATCATTATTATATAGTGGGAAATTATATAGTGGGGTCAAATCCGGGGATCTTGCGTGGAAGTAATCCTTCACTGATAGAGTAAAGTTTTGGGTTGCGTTTAAAAAACCCCTGTATATAAAATGTCTTTTACTTTTTTTGTTAAATAAAAGAATAGTTTTTTATTTTACTACCATGGACCTGAAAGATAATTTTCACCCTACTACGACGAAATCCCCTGTTTTTTTTATAAACGTCACACGTGGACCAAAACACACTGTTTGCCGCCACAAAAATTAGGGCCAAAAAATAGCGATATATCGTAAATATCAATATTTTAGTTCCGATATAAAGAAAAAGTATATCGATATTTTGGTTCAGATATTATCGTTATTTTTTCCGATACATATATCACCACAACACTTTAGTTTCAGTTAGTATCATATCCTTTAAGTTTTATTTTCGTTTCAAATATATATTCAGATTTTTTATGTAATATAGATCGTTTTCTCGACTTCGTCTTGAATTTGAAACACGATCTTAAGCCCGCAAAACGTAATTTTCGGCCCTTGCGAAATATGCTATTACTAGAAGAACCCGTGGCTTCGCTCACGATTAAAACTAAACATACACTATCACCCATAAATTATATAGTTTTGCTTTCCCATTTATTTTTCTTGTTGTAAAATCTACTTCTTTGAACATATCAAATGTACTTCCATAAAGCAAAAACGTTTAGAAATTCGCTCTTAGTATGCAGGTCTGCTACGACGGGGATATTCTATTCCTGCATAAAGTGCCTGTCTATATAAAAAATGTGACCATATCCAACGCCCCACCGACAAAGCCCCAAATGGTGTTGCTGCCCTGGGTAGGCTCATGCCCAATATCGGCGGTCCTTCCTCTTGCAGGTGCTTTTTCCTTCCAGTATCGGCTGTCCTGTCGATCGTGCTATCAGGTGAAGAGGATTGCGCTCACACACTCAAGAGGCTAATTTACAGAGACGAACGCCGAGAAGAATTTACGGTCGTTTCCACGGTACCTGAGCTTGCCCTGATGATGATCATGGGGCACAATATAAGGAACGGCACCCTTGGCTTTTTCGACGGCACTTTGAATCTGCTCGCATATGTTACCCTTAATTAAAACTTTATTATGCACCCCCGTCGCCGCAGACCTGCGTATTAGAAATCATATTTCTTTCCTTCATGAAGGCACACGTGTTAGAGAAACCATATAAGATGGCTTGAAATTTTATTCAATGTAAAAGATCATTTTCTTAAGGTTTTAGGGTCTACTTTGAACAAAACATTACAATGCCACTCCAGCAATTATTAAAAAGTGCTGTCTTACGTTTTTAGACTCTATATTGAACAAAACGATTGAATGAAACGTCCCGGCAATTTTTTTAAAGTGCTATAGATAAAATAAATTCTTTACAGTAGCACACTCTTCCTCTTTAAAATAGCAGTTAGTTGTCAAAATAGAAGTCCTTCAAGTATAAGTGATCAGTGATCACTGATCTCCTTCAGTAATCAGTTATTTATTTTATGTTATAGTTATAATACATATCAGCATTTTATATGAATCGTGAATTTGAAAAACCCCATAAGTGACATTTTTTACAAAATTCGTTTTATTAGTGAAATGTGAAGTTCTTATGTAAATGCATCTTTTTGTGCAATAACCACATAAGTCCAACACTCATACTCTCTTTTAATCTAGCTGAGAATTTTCCATTTGTTGTAAGAACACCACAAGTAACAGCGAACGAATTTTGTAAAAAATGTCACTTATTAGTCCAGTCAAAACAGGGTTTGACATGGAAAAAATTCCGTTAATTTTGAAACTTTGCTCACTTATTTAGAAGTACCTAAGGATGAAAATACCAAAAGTCCTGGAAAATATGTGGCGAGCTCTAGTGGCAGTTGATGGAAACAGGGTACTTTTTTTGGTTTTTCGTAAAAATCTCGAGAATTATTGGTCGGAGGTAAGAACTTTAAATGTACAAAATAAAGCTTATTAAATTTGCTACAAAATAATGGGTACATTTTCTTTGTACTCCAAACGGTTACCGAGTTATAGGGCGCCAAAAATAAGGATATTTTCACAATTTTCCCCTAAAAATGAGCAAGATTTTTTTTGTTTTTAACGGATGAAAATAAAAATTATCTAATTTTGCTGGGCACCATTAAATTCAGCTTAAAACACCAAACAATTTAGTATCCTGAATCATTGCTTTATGTCCGTTGGTCACCGTGATAATGGAGGCGGTAAACACCTCTTACATTGTACCTATGTTATCTTTATGGGAAATAAAATACCCCCGTTGCAGCAGACCTGCATACTCAGCGAATTTCAAGTGCAAAACAACATATTTCGATCCAACATAGCGAGATTTGACATGTTTTTGTAAGCTCCATAAGAATAACATGGGTAATGAGTATGCAGGTTTGCTGCTACGGGTATATTAAAACTGGGTGGTTTTAATTCAATATTTAGTAGATCTGAACTAGAAGAAGCCATTTACCAAGTTTTATCAAGATATGTTGAGAAATAAGCGAGATATAGAATTTTACTTATTTCCCATAAGGTTAACATTGGGACAACGTACTGTGTTTACGACTTTCAATATCTCGGTAACCAGTGGACATAGAGCTATGATTCAAAATACTAAATTGTTTTTTTTTTGGGTTGAATTTAATGGTGCCAATAAAAATTCAATAAACTTTATTTTTCTATGTAAAAAACTCAGAAAACCCATTTTTGGGGGGGGTTTACCCCCCTTTACCCCCCCTTCCGGTAGTCCGATTGGGCTGGTTCACGAACTCGTCCGAATAATTACTACTTTACACATCCATGCCAAATTTCATTAAGATCGGACAAATTTTACGCGAGTTATCGTGCTTAAATATATATTTATGTATATATATTTATTTAGTTTATATATTTATTTATATATATTTATGAAAATGAACAAATAGTGTTTTTTGCTTCTGGTGGCCCCAAAATGAAAAGTTATGATGGTCTCGGGCTTAGGTCTTACCATGAGTACTACGGTAACAGCTTCTTCCCTATAGGGGAAATTCGCTAAAATGAGTGAAATTTAAACATTTATTAAATCTTATAATTTGAGTGGATCAATGCTTCCACTGCCCCATCGTCTAGGCCCTGAGCCACCGCACGATACCAAAGTTGTCCGTCATATTGGAAAATGTTGGCCATTTACAAGAAAATGGATTTAATATTTTTTGATTTCTTAAAAAAGTAGGCGAGGTCCCCGATTTCGAGTTTCCTCTAAATTCAATAGTTTCTTAGATACCAATAGTGACACAGTTAAGTCGGACACACTATATACTTTTTATAATTATAAAAGAGAAATACTATAACAGTTAATTGTGGTTTAAGTAGGGGTTTTTCTATCATTTTTAGGTATGTTTTTAAAAGGTTATGTTAAAAAATCGTTGAGTTTGAAATTATCTTTTGTTATGTATATTTGTTAAATACTGCCATTATTAAATGTATAATAAAGTGAATGTCTTCCAATCAGGCTTATGCCTTGGAAGCAAAATTTATTTTCCAATCTTAAATTAAATCAAGTGACTTGTCTTGAATTATAAACGTCAGCCTGGATATTTTATTTTATTCTTTTTTATTTATATTTGTGTTTATTATATAGTGTAAATTTATTTTGTACTTATTGTATTTATGTGCCTTGGCTCAGCAATGTATGAAATTGTATGGTATTGTATAGTTTTTGAAAATAAAGATATTATTATTATTATTATTGATTTAAAAGTTTATGTAGTGAGATTTTTTTTTAAGTTACAATGCATGAATAAGTTGATACAGTATAGCTATTCATCTAAGATTTACTTAATCGAGTTTTCCAGTTTTGAATAGCTAATTGCTTAATTTTTATTCCTTCCCGCAAATTATTTTTGTTCTATAACGCATTGGCGATATATTTTTATTATTTTTCCCTTAAACAGCTGCGGGCTCCTCCGGCCTTGGTGCCCCTCAGTCACAGTGCCCAGGGCGACCGTTCCCGCCCGTGGGGCTCTGTGGCTAGGGGCGCCAAGGCCGGAGGAGCAGGCCGTTTCCGCACGGTCGCCCCGCCCTTGGGGCAGCCCAGAACTGGAGTTTCAATTTTTTGCCACCCGACTAATGTGTAGTTTGCTTTTCATATCTTCATAAAATTTGGTATTCAAATTTATATTTCTATCCCCTTGATATATTTGGTTATGACACTGTAATGTCAAAGCATATGTAACACGGATGTTACAAAATAATTCTTGACTGAAGACAGAGGAATGTCTGCCAAAATTTGGTATGTGGGTAAGCTTCCGTCGAGTTAAGATAATTCACTTGACCATGGCCTAAAACACCCAAATTCTTACATTTCCTGAGGCAGCAAACCTGTGTCCCAATGTTAACCTGATCAACATAAATAAAATTCTACTATAACCCACTTTCCCATTTTTAGCGAATTTCCCCTATAGGGAAGAAGCTGTTACCGTAGTACTCATGGTAAGACCTAAGAACCAGACCATGATAACTTCTCGTTTTGGGGTTTCCAGAAGCAAAAAACGCTGTTCATTCAAATATATATATATATATGTGTGTGTGTGTGTGTGTGTGTGTGTGTGTGTGTGTGTGTGTGTGTGTGTGTATCTGTTAGCATGATAACGGCCATAAATATGGTCCGATCTTTGTGAAATTTTTGTTACCGTAGTACTCTTGGTAAGACCTAAGACCCAGACCATGATAACCATGATTCGAATTTATATATATATATATATATATATATCGATATTATATATGTGTGTGTATCTGTTAGCATGATAACGGCCGTAAATATGGTCCGATCTTAATGAAATTTGGTACAGACTTGTAAAGTGGCAATCATTCGGACGAGTTGGACAACCAGGCCGATCGGACCACCGGAAGGGGAGATAATGGGGATAAACCCCCCACAAAAATGGGTTTTTTGTGTTTTTCACATGGAAAAATCACACTTATCGAATTTTTGTTGGGACCATTGAATTCGGCCCAAAAAAACAAACAATTTAGTACCTTGAATCACTGCTCTATGTCCATTGGTTACCGAGATATTGAAAGTGGTGAACAAAGTACCTTGTCCCAATGTTAACCTCTTGGGAAATAAGAAAATTTCTATATCTCGCTTATTTCTCAACATATCTGGATAACACCCCCGTTGCAGCAGACCTGCATACTCAGCGAATTTCAAATGCAAAACAACATATTTCAATCCAACATACCAAGACTCAACATGTTTTTGTAAGCTCCATAATAATAACATGGGGAATGAGTATGCAGGTTTGCTGCTACGGGTATATTAAAACTGGGTGGTTTTAATTCAATATTTAGTTGATCTGAACTAGAAGAAGCCATTTACCAAGTTTTATCAAGATATGTTGAGAAATAAGCGAGATAGAGAATTTTCTTTATTTCCCATAAGGATAACATTGGGACAACGTACTGTGTTTACCACTTTCAATATCTCGGAAACCAATGGACATAGAGCAGTGATTCAAAATACTAAATTGTTTGTTTTTTTGAGCTGAATTCAATAATGCGAGCGAAAATTGGATAATTTTTAATTTTATATGCAAAAAACTCAAAAAACCCATTTTTTGAGGGGTTTACCCCCCTTTACTCCCCCTTCCGGTGGTGCGATCGGGCTGGTTCACGAACTCGTCCGAGTGATTACCACTTTACACGTCTGTACCAAATTTCATTAAGATTGGACCATATTTACGGTCGCTATCGTGTTAACAGACATATATATATATATATATATATATATATATATATATATATATATATATATATATATATACTAGCAGAACCCGTGGCTTCGCTCACGATAAAAATTATCGTCTAACCTTGATATGAAGACTCTAGAGGACTGAATAGAAAATATTTATATCAAGGAATATGTCATGTAGAGATATGTTTGTTTTATGGCGGAATGTAGGATAAAACGTAGATACCACAGTAGGATGTAGGGTACCACAGTAGACAGTGAAGGTTTTCTTTTCACCATTATAACTCGAAAACGGCCAGACCGATTTTAACACCAAGTGTGTCGATTTTAAGATACTTCTTTGTAGATTTACCAATACGTCCCTGGATTGTCTAGTAGGGCATCAATTAAGTACAGTAAAGGGCTGAATGTTCGAAACAGTTATGGTGCTATCCGAGGGCAGTATTTCAAACTCGATTCACTTAGTTTTTAACTTAAAATATGGGCGGATGGTAATAATTTAAGATCAACCACTGATTGCAGCATTTATTTTTCCGTGAAAAGCCGGGACACCGTCGAATTAGATGAAAAATGTATTTGCCAAATTATTGTAACTGGCATGATTGTAATTCAAAACATAAAGACCGGCCTAAGGAAATAACTATAGCTCCCGCTGCCTAAAAAGATGGTACCACATAATGAGCTATGATTAAACGTATAAGGTACGAAACTTAACCAAATGTAACTTTTATATAGTACGAATAACCTAACAAAATCATCAAAACAACCGCAAAACCATGATAAAAGGAATCAAATTATAAATCAGCTGTAACAACGTATCCGTTTGTGAAGCTAATATGCTTGATTTGATAAAATTTGAAATTTAAACAAAAGATCATCCATTACAATAACATGGGGCATTTTCAAAGCTTCAGCTACACCAAAAACCTCTAAAAACCTTGAATTAAAAAAATCCGTTCTTGGTGAATGCCAACACTCTGTAAGGAACGACCATGCAAATTTTCAAGGTTCTAGGTTAAGTAGTTTTGGCTGTACAATGATAGGTCAGTGGTATTTGACAAAAATATAGTAGAAAAGATATATAAATACTTACAATCAGGGATTTGTATAATTTATAAATTTTTACATAAATAGATCAAAGAATCATATCATTTCAGCACTTTCTGTTTGTGACTGAAAAATCAGTGTTCTTTTCTCTTTCCATCTTACCGGGATTTAGTCTCAAGACTCAGCCACAAAAGGCACGTTTAAATCTGCGTACGTAGAATTATACGAAACACCAAATCATCGGACAGGCATAGATGTAATAAAAAAATAATTAGGAACGCCTACAGGAAAAACGATAACTCCCGCTACCGAAATATAGATGGTGCCACTTAACTGTTTTATATAGTACATAATTATGCCTTGAAACAAATCAACAAAAATCAATGAAGCCATCATCAAAGAAATCAATTTATTATCATCTGTATCAACGTATACATTTCCGAAGCTAACTGCCAGCTGATAGTTTTATGAACATTAAAAATGTAAACAAAAATCGTCAAACATACTTTTAAATGGGAAAATTTGAAAACTTCGGCCTCGCCAAAAACCCCTTTATACTACGAATTTTGTAAAATCCGTTCTTAGCGGATGTCTACGCCCTAAGAGGAACATCCATGCAAAGTTTTAAGGTTCTAGGTCAAGTAGTTTGGGCTGTACGATGTTTCCACTGAGTGGTATTTGACAAATATATAGTAGATATACAGGGTGTCTCAGCTAAGGTGTCTCAAATGGATTGCGGACGAATCAGAAGTCCTACATAGATGAAACAAAATCACACCCCACTAAAGCGACCGCAAGGAACAACATAAAAATATTTTTAGGCTTTTTAAAATACAGGGTGTTCCAAAAACCAGGAGTCATAGGTTCGAATCTCAGAATTTTTAAATATAAACATATGTGATGTTATGCATCGTTTTAAAGCTCTAAACAAGACGAACAATTTGGTGAAAACAGAATTCACTTATCTTTATTCATTTCAAAATGGCGGCCATTTTCATGAAACATATTGGTATTTACGGAATACCCTGTATCTCGAGAGCTACAAAACTATTTTTGGACTATTTAAAAATTATTAATCCTCGTAAACTCAGCTTTAATTTGATATACGACATGCCAACACTTAAAAAATAAATATTGTTTACAGTACGTTTTATTTTGTTTTAATGTTGGCAGCCCTGAAAGTCAAAAAACTTAAATGGCAGCATATGTCAAATAGCACATCATTTTGCAGGTCTTGCAAAGACAAACAACTTTTCAACTTACACCTAGCTGCTATCTTTGGTGGTTTTGTAGTTATTAGCAAAAAACTCCATTTTACCATATAAAGCCCTTGTTAATTTAGTGTGGTGTTCAGGGCATTTAAATTTGCATCAGTTAAACTTACGTACTGCACATTTAACATGGGCTTTATATGGTAAAATAGAGTTTTTTGCTTATAACTACAAAACCACCAAAGATAACAGCAAGGTGTAAATTGAAAAGTTGTTGATCTTTGCAAGACCTGTAAAATGATGTGCTATTTGACATATGCTGCAATTTAAATTTTTCGACTTTCAGGGCTACCAACATTAAAACAAAATAAAAGATACTGTCAAAAACTTTTATTTTTTAAATGTTGGCATGTCGTATATCATATTAAAGCTGAGTTTACGAGGATTAATAATTTTTAAATAGACCATAAATACGTTTTGTAGCTCTCGAGATACAGGGTATTCCGTAAATACCAATATTTTTCATGAAAATTGCTGCCATTTTGAAATGAATAAAGATAAGTGAATTCTGTTTTCACTAAATTGTTTGTCTTGTTTAGAGCTTTACAACGATGCATAACATGACATATGTTTACATTTAAAAATTATGAGATTTGAATCCATGACCCCCGGTTTTTGGAACACCCTGTATTTTAAAAAGCTTAAAAATATTTTTATGTTGTTCCTTGCGGTCAATTTAGTGGGGTATGATTTTGTTTCATCTATGTAGGACTACTAGTTCGTCCGTAATCCATTTGAGACACCTTAGGTGAGACACCCTGTATATATATATATATATATATATATATATATATATATACAGAATGGTTTTCAAAAAACCGCAAAATTTGAAAAACATGCTTGTAAGGCCCAAGCTCGAAAATAACACGGATACAAGTCTCAGTTCCAACCATGGATGTGAACCATGTAAAAAACCGCGTTGCGGAATCTGTAAGATCATGTGCGAGACAGACCAATTTCGCAGTAACGTCACTGACAAAGTTTACCCGATCGTTGGTTACATGGATTGTTCATCAAACCATGCGATTTACCAGCTATCATGTAAACATTGCCCAAAACAATACATTGGTCAAACCTCAAACTCTTTAAGAGTGCGCATGACAGGACATCGGTTCTCAGTTAACCATAAAGAGACGAAAAAGCCTGTGGCCTTACACGCTGTCCAGCATGATGCTGAGTTTGAAGATTGTTTTGATCTTAAAGCTGTCCACAAAATAAATAATACTGAGAACAAAGATCTCAATGAATTGAATTTAAGAACATATGAATTGGCTCATCAGCTAGTTTTAAGGTCAAAACAACCTCATGGACTCAACATCCGCTGAATTGTAAATAATTATCACTTCTTTATATGTAATACTTAAATAAATAGTTTGATTCCTCATCAACTGTCCTAAACCAACTTGACCAGCAAACCAAATTGTCCTCAGCTGTTAATTTATGATTATGTTTGTTATTTAGCTTGAAAAAGGTAAAACCGAAATATTGCTAAGTAAAAATGTTTTAATTATTTCGAAGTATATATATATATATATATATATATATATATATATGTATATAGATATATATATATAAATTCAAACGAATAGTGTTTTTTGCTTCTGGGGCCCCAAAATGAAAAGTTAACATGGTCTCGGGCTTAGGTCTTACCATGAGACCTACGGTAATAGCTTATTCCTTTAAGGAAATTCGCTAAAAGTTCTATATCTCGCTTATTTCGCAACATATCATAGTAAACCTTGATTCGTGGCTTTGTATAGTTGAGATATATTGTACTAGGGCCTATAATCCCCAATTTTCACATTTACGTGTCAGCAAACCTGCATACTCCACTGTTCGTATTATTCTTATGCAGGTGAGTATGCAGGTTTGCTGACACGTAGATGTGAAAATTGAGGATTATAGGCCCTAATACGATATATCTCAACTATATCAAGCCACAAATCAAGTTATACTGAGATATGTTGAGAAATAAGCGAGATATAGAACTTTTTTATTTCCCATAAGGATAACATAGGTACAATGTAAGAGGTGTTTACCGCCTCCATTATCTCGGTGACCAAAGGACATAAAGCGATGATTCAGGATACTAAATTGCTTGGTTTTTTAAGCTGAATTTAATGGTGCCCAGCAAAATTTGATAATTATTATGTTCATACGTTAAAAACTAAAAAAAACTAAATTTTGCTCATTTTTAGGGGAAAATACTGAAAAGATCCTTATTTTTGGCGCCCTATAACTCGGTAACCGTTAGGAGTACAAAGAAAATGTACCATATCATTTTGTAGCAAATTTAATAAGCTTTATTATGTATATTTAAAGTTCTCACCTCCGACCAACGGTTCTTGAGATTTTTACGAAAAAGCAAAAAAAGTACCCTGTTTCCATCAATTGCCACCAGAGCTCGCCACATATTTTCCAGGACTTTTGGTATTTTCATCCTTAGGTACTTCTAAATAAGTGTGCAAAGTTTCAAAATTAACGGAATTTTTTCCAGGTTGGGCCATTTTTTCAAGTTTTTTGACTGGACTATTATAGGGTTTTTCAAATTCACGATTCATATAGTTTACTGCATCTAAAATATATGCAAAAGTCTAATTCATGAACCATCTGGCACCAAGTAAAAAATCTTCATGTAAACAAATACAATTAAATAGCAGAAAGAAATACCATTAATTTACATCATCTGTTTTAAATTTTACTTTCATATGTTTTGTTAGTAAACAAATCTAACTCAAATTCTTTCAAAATCTCTGACATGGGTACCTTTAAGACGGTCCCAGGGCTGAGCCCTGAAAGTTATCACGAAATTGAAGGTGTATAAACCTACTCCATGAAATTCTACATGTATCTACCAAGTTTCGTGGCCATCGGTCCAGCGGTGTCTGAGTTTATCAATGCTATATATATATATATATATATATATATACCAACATCCTCTTTTATACTTATAGATGTATCATCATAGATTAAAAACTTACTTTCGTTTCAATGCGTATAGAATTTTTTAGAATGTGTGCCTTTAGCATCTCCCTTCATACTACGATGGAAAAATACTGTTCTAGGAATTCTAAAATAAGAAGATAGTATATTCACTACTATTCACGAAGTGGTCCATTCTGAGCAAGATAGTGTTTTACTGGAAAGGCGTAAGTCGAGCATGTAAACACTATCGAGCCCCGAAATGGGGCTTGAGTGACGAGTTGTGAACAATACTTTTCATCGCATGCAAATAAGTAACTAATCTTAGAAAAAAATCAGACATTTCATAATGTAGTCATTTTTTTAGCAAACACAGTACTGCTGTATGGTTTATTTTTAGTTTAAAGTCAGCTGACATCTTGGAACGATAAAAAATAGAACTGTCAGAATAGGATCTTCGTTTGTTTGGGTACGGAATAGTTTATTTCGCAACAAGGGCCGAAAATGAGGTTTTGCAAGCTCGAGATCGTGTTTCAAATTCGAGACGAAGTCGAGAATTTGAAACGATCGAGAGCAGCAAAACCCTTTCGGCCGAGGTGCGAACGCTATTTTTCACCACTCTACCCAATGTAATGCACCCTAAATAATTGAAAAAAAACGAATTATTATTTGACTCAATTGAAAACAAAACTTGAAGGTTATGAATGACGATACAAGTTCTTTATTATGATTGAAACAAACACAGTTATGAAAATCATATGATCGCAACCATCCTGTCTTTGGAACCTATTGAATACCGTATAATTATGTGATTTTCTGACGTTGTTTCAAGCAAATAGACGATCAGCTGACTTTCGGCCCTAGGGCCCCAAACGTTTTCGGTCCTGTGGCGGCAAACAGTGTGTTTCGGTCCGCGTTTGACGTTTGTAAAACAGGTGATTTCGTCGTAGTGAGGTGAAAAAGCTGTTTGGGTAACGAAAGTAATGTTTAGATCAAGAAAAGTCAACTGATCATGATTTATTTTGATTAAGGAAAAGGAGGGTTTTCATAGATCTCAGCTGTCTGGCAACAGGCTACCTTCGTATACAGAGTGAAACTAAATATGATTCATCACCTGCTACACGGTCAATCTTTATATTAGTAGTTTTAGCAATTTTAAGTTCACTATGCATTGTTTCTTATGACGACTTTTTAAGCGTCAAGCTCCATTATTAAAATTCTCTTATTCTCACTCCTCGGGCTCCTACAAACTTAGAATTCCTTTTGTGAAGACCAGATAAAAAGGAAAATATACAATAAATGTGAAGACAAAAATTAAAAAGTAAGTTTTAAAAGTAACTTTATTAAATTAATTGAAATTGAACTGTTAATACCTAGTTAAAATACCGTGATGTATCAAATATTAGTATTATAATTATTCAGAAAAGGTTTCTAACTGGCCG
This sequence comes from Flexamia atlantica, assembly GCA_035578135.1. Taxonomy (NCBI): domain Eukaryota; kingdom Metazoa; phylum Arthropoda; class Insecta; order Hemiptera; family Cicadellidae; genus Flexamia; species Flexamia atlantica. The sequence continues at coordinate 48,408,188 of JAQJVK010000001.1, read as the reverse complement.
AGATGTATGGCAAAACATTAATATACTAGACGGCACGAAATTGCGTCTCTGAAAACTTAAACAGCCGGTCATTTTCCATATATTGGAATTGAGATTTGATTTATTTTTTGTTCAATTAAAAAGTGAATATTAATTGATTGTAATTCGTTTAATTTTCTTTCCTTTATAACTTTAAATACAAAGAGGCATACCAATATCACTCAAGAACCTCCACTCCTCTGTTTTGTTGACGTAGCACTTGAAAACTGACAATAATCGTCTTAATGATGAGCGCCCGTCAATCCCTGAAGAGAAGTTGTTGCTTTTTATCTATTGTCCCTTTTTCGTTTTAAACGTATATTTGTCTAAATACTTTAGAAGTGTCTACTTTAATACATTTAGTCCAGTAATTTTAAACATAAAAAAGTGAATCGACTTAACAAAAACTGACCAAGCCCAAACTTCAAAAAGATGCTTCGTAACTTCCCTTTCTGAAATGTCAAAGTCCCCGGAAATCCCTTCTGTGCAGCAGCCGCTATCTTGAAATACCGTTGCATCAGACCTGCATATTCAGAAAATATCAAATGATTGAATAAATAGTTTACACGTTGTCTCACATAGTGAAGTCATCAGATGTCCGTAAATAAGCATGCACAATATTCTCCATAAGATTAACATGGAAAGTGGGTATGCCGGTTTGCTGCCACAGACATATAAAAATGAGGAATTTCAGGCTATCATCCAGTAGATCTCATTTTCTATGGAGCCAAAAACCAGGTTTGATAAATATATGATGAAAAGTAGGCGAGCTATGCAAATTTATTTATTTCCCATAATGTTAACATTGGCAGAGTCAAATAGATATTAACTTGATGAAGTCACATACCAAGTCTTATCAGGATGTGTTGAGAAATAAGCAATCTACTCAACTTATTTTTATTTCCCATAAGGTTTTACATAAAAAAGGAGTATGCACTTTTACATAAAAAAGGAGTCCTATACTGCCACGAAAACGTAAATATCGGGTATTACAGACTAATATAAAATACAACTCATCTAGATGAAGCCACAAAGCGAATTTTATTAAAATATGTAGAAAAATAACCAACATATAGAATTTTATTTCTTCTCCATAAAGTTAACATTGGGACAACGTACTGTGCTTACCACTCTCAGTATCCCGGTAAGCAATGGACATAGAGCAATGATTCAAAATAATTTTTGTTTCAAGTTGGATTCAGCAGTGTAAACCAAAATGATATTTTTTAATTCGCTTATGTAAAAATCCAAAACCTCCATTTTAGGGAGGGGAGTTCCCCCTTAACACCTCTTCTTATGTTCCGATCGGGCTGGTTATAAGAAAAAGGTGTAAATGTTTTTTTTGTTTTTTTTGTAGAGGATGAAATCTATACTATTATAAAGAAGATGTGGTTTATGTATGTATGTTTAGATGTGGAAAGTGAACGTAAAAGATACTGAACCTACAGGGTTGAAATTTCACACAGAGGTAGATTTTGAACCTGGGAAACACATAGTCCTATTCACTTCCTTAAAATTTCCTCGGGCTACGCCCCGTGAACGTCCTCAGTTTCAATGTTTACGTTTTATAAGGATGTAAACATTCAAACACAGAAATTTAAACAGCTGTAAGTACTAATTTGACAGTTTTAAGAGCAGTGGCAAGATCAGCTATCTTGAGCTATCTATCGTGAGCGAAGCCACGGGCAACTGCTAGCATCCAATAAAATGAGTATAAACATGTAAAATAAACTTTTAATATAACTTTTGATGTTATTAATTTTCTAAAATGCTGTAATCGTAATCACCCTGACATTAGGAACAAAAGTAAAATGTTATGTAAAATACATTCTTAAGGGTGCGAAGCACTTTGATCCTAATGAATAATTAATTACATTCATACAATCCTGATCTAAATTCTATTGAATTATGACTTTAACGACTTTTGATTGAGAAATCGACCATTTAGAGGAGATATAAAGCTAAAAGCGACGTACAAATTTATTTTTCCTACCACTGCTTGGAAATAATCACATTGTCACACCTTTAAACAGTAAGCAAAACGGTTCATTTCCGCTTCCATTTCATTCCGCTTGCTAAATTAGGGTTACTTGAAATGTAGAATAGGTTAAGGTGGCACACAAGAGAGATGACTATGACGTCAAACACCACAGCCCAGTTTCTATTGGTCAGCGGTTCTATTTTTGAAATGGGTGAGTTGGCGAGTGATTGAGTCACTCAACCCTCAAGTTACTTGTTTATAATTATAAAATGAATTTAAAGATAAACATAAAAATATTCCCAACTAACTTAATGAATTCAGCCCCACAATATCTGTGTATATCATTTGAATTGGCATTTATTCTTAAAAATTAATAATTTAAATATAGACATAATATTCAATGAGGATCTCACCAATCCAACAATGTTTATTCACCAATCAATAGGCTGTCGAGTAAAAACGTGTGAGTTGACAGGAAACAAGCTTCTTCTTCTTCCCTTTTTGGAGGAAGTAATAATAGTAATCACGGAAAGCCTTTCCAATTAGGTTATGTTTACTTTTTGATACTAAATATTTAAATGCGTATGGATAGCCTTGAACTATTTATAAAATGTCTTACAACTAAATTGACTTATAAATATACCAAGATAGTTTAGTTAAAGCCACGAAAAATGAGGTAATTCCTTAAATTGGTCAATGTTTACAATTAGTTTTGTAGTTTGAAAGATGTATCGTCTGAAACGTTGACATCCCACGTGGTGGTTTAAACAATGCTACCATCAGATGACAGGTGACTTGACGAGTGACTCACGACTCAACTCTCAACCATTTCAAAATTAGAGCCCCACTGAAATCCTATGACCACTCACCGTATTCTAAAGTCTAGTTGCCTTGTTCTAAATCAGCTGATTTCATTGTCACAGTTTCTATCTCAACTTCCGGTTCCTTATAATAAAATATGCAAACCTCAAGGAACTTTTGTGTATAGGTTAGTTAATAAATTAAACTGTTAAAATAATGGTGGTAGGAAAAACATTGTGTATATTAAAAGCATAAATAGTCATTGCCGCTCTTGAGATGTTTGGCCGCACTCAGCTAACGCTTCCTGCCACCATCTACAATTCTCGAGGGGCTATGACGTCCTTTGCGCTCTTACTACACAAATAACTATTTTTTGCCAAAGATTTATAACTCATTTTAACTTTGTCCGATTTTAATGATCAATAGTTAAAATTGAAGCTAATAGTTTACCTGGTTTTTTAAAGCCTGTCCGACCTACAGCTCATATTTGGAACTAGAGATACCAGACATCTACTAATTAAGAAATTGGAACAAAAATTAATTTCTTGTTGGTTGGTCCATACCTCACCTCAAATTCAACCGATTTCAGTCATCAATAACTTAAATGAAAGCCAATAATTTATTGAGTTAATTAGAAACTAAATCAGTTTTGATTTTATGTTAGATTTCGATATAAGTCTTTCACCATATTGAATTTATAAATAAAATATGTTATAATATTATTTTACTTACGTCAAACATTCTATTATCTAGTATAGATTACTAGATCTAGCTACTAGATTGTTTGACGTAAGTAAAATAATATTATAGATATCAACAATCAGTGCTACAATAAAACCTAAATACTTTTTGTTAATTATGGTTCATAAGTCAAATGGATTATGTTTGATTTTAATTATAATATGAAAGCCTGTAATTTAGTCACTAGTCTGAGACCAGAATGAACTTTATGAACAATTTGATACCTGTTGTATGATTCTATGACAAAAAAAATTACAAAAAAATATTTATAGCTCGTCCAACACTAGACTGGTTTCAATGATAAATAGGGAGTTATAACAATCATTGGTAAAACATCACGATAAACGTAAAATCAGCTTATTTTATACATTTAGCACAATGTTAAAAATACCTTTTAACGTTTGTCTTCTTGTTTTATCGTGAATGGCAAAAACTCTCTATAATAGATCAAATATAAATCATCAAATCACTGAATACTTTAAGACAGAAACATACAGCATATTTTGAATAGAACCGGAGATATGAAAGAAATACCCCCGTCGCAGCAAACCTGCGTACTCAGCGAATTTCTAAAGAATTAATTTTTATATGGGAGCTTATTTAACTTATATAAAGGAAAATGTATCAAACATTTTATGTAATTAAAGCAAAAATCATGAAAATCACATCGGTATCCATTCCAGCAATGCTTTTTGTTATTCTTATAATTATTAGTCTAATATATTTATAAGTGTATCCTTGTTATAGTATAAAAATGTAAGCAAACATACAATCAATGATTTTTTTTATTCTTTTTTGACGAATCAGGCTAAGGAGTAAAAAACCATGCAACCTCGAAGTGCACTATTCCACTTTGCTTCTACGGTTGATCTTCAGTTTCGTTAAACCAAGATTTGATAAGACAGATCTTCCAAAGATGTTATCACTTTATGTTTTTTTAATCAGTCGAAATAAAGACAAATAAAATAATCACATGAACAAATTAAATCCAAACATATGATTTATCTTAAAATTTAAATACACTTGTTGCAGCAATCTTGCATACTCAGTTAATTTCCAAAGGATTTATTGTTTATATGTGGGCATATTCTACATAAGTTAGGGAAGTTGTTGTTTTGGATATTTCGTATAAATATTATTCTAAATAAGGTAAATTTTGTCATTCATGATCTTATTTCTCAATAAATATTCATATTCTGATGATTTTTAATAAATGTATACTTGTTGTAGTACATAAATGTCAGCAAACATATTATCAGTCTACTCAGATCCAAGAAATAAAAACAAATCAAACCATCACATGAACAAATTAAATCAATCATGTGGTTTGCATTATAATTTTTTGAAATCCCATTTTAGGGAAATTGAATGAAAAATTTGGCTATTCATACCTGAATTTGGATAGTTTATGTCCCTTCAGGGAAAAACAAAAGACAATGTACTGCATATATCAGATCCAATATCATAGTAACCGATTGATGTAGAGTAATAATTCAAAATGCTATATTGTTTATTTTTTTAAGCTGAATTCAATTCTGACCATTAAATTTACATAACATTGATAGAAATATGTTGAATCTTAAAAATTAATTTTATTTCGTAAAAAACCGCCTTAGAGTGTACCGATCTTGCTGGTTTTCGAACTTAAAGTCATGAATATCGCTATAAATGTTTATTCCAAATTTCATCGAGACCGGACCTTTTTTTCAAAAGTTATCGCGCCTACGGACAGTGATTTTATATGTAAGAAAATGAACGAACGGTGTTTTTGGGGTCTAGGGACCTCAAAATGAAAAGTTACGTTGGTTCCGCGCTTAAGTATCATACTATAAAAAATTTCATACGTATTTACAAAATTAATTTTTGTAAAAACACCAAATTTAGTACTACTGCAAAACATTTTTAATAGTTTTACCTATTTTTTAGTACTACAAAATAAGTCTAGCAATGTTTACAAGGAATTGTTTTGTGGGAGTCACGTGATGTGCAACTAGCGCCCCTTGCGGCAACCGCATAAGCACGTGTGTCGCACTTGCAGCGTAACGGTTTTTTTTTAATTCTTCATAGTTGGTTTTAGTGCGTTTTTGAGTAGTAGTAAGCCTTGCAATCAGTGCCTGGTGTAACTGAGAGTGAGTGTAAGTGTGGTGAGTGCCATCAGTGTCAGTGTCAGTGTCGGTGTTGAAATTGCTGTGGGTTTCGTTAATGTGCAATGAGGTAAGCCTGATGTGTCTTGTGATTGAGGATTAGTAACGGGATCAGGGTGAGTGAATTCGGTATTTATGAACTAGATTAAACCAAATACTAAATATCACTAAGATCTAAGCAAATGTATAGTTATGTTTATCTCCCATAGGGTTAACATTGGGGAGGTTAGAACGCAGGTTTTCCGCTTCTGTTAGGGGCCTATCTATGAATGTGGGTCTTTTATGTATTAATCATGTAGACCTCAATGAGAAGAAGCTACATACCTAGTTTTATAGCATTGTGTTAAAAAATATAGGCAACCATTTTTTTCCATTAGGATAACGTGGGAAGTTAGGGTGCAGATTCGCATTAGGATTATGGCTCTTCGAGAGTCTTTCGGGTATTTCCGGGGGGAAACCCCCCTTGAACCACACATACAGGGGTCTTGGGAGTCAGTATGTTCCAGTTGTGCTGTGTGGCTGAAACTCGGTATGTACCCTATTTTTGGGGTGAGAAATTCATTTATACCATAGCCGATTCTAAAGCTATCTTCTATACGTTAAGCTATCCTCTCAAAAACTTGACAAAATGCGAATCAAAGAGGTGGAGATTACTACAAAATAAGACTGAAGTTCACCAATAATAGCATTATAACTTCATAAAACCTCGATTAGGCTGCATTTTTAAATGAATAAGATATTATTGGGTAATTTTATAGGTCAATAACATCGAACATAATGTGCATTATGATATTATATACATCCCTGTTCTAGAGGCTGATGCTTCCCTGGTTTCTTAGTCTAATCAGATATTTTTAGTAGTTAGTTAATAATGTAAATCCACATTATAGCTTCTTAAAGCGGTAGCCCAGTCAATTAATGCTTATGAAAAGATCCCAAAGATCATTGGTTTAGTTTAGGCCTACGATGTGGCAAAGCCTAGGTCTAGTTACTGACAATTTTGTTAGATTATCACAACATGAGACAAATTTGAAGTTAACAGTAGACGCTCTATGTAGGTCTATTCAAATTCTTTCCCTGGAATATAAGTAGGCTACTGTACCATAAGTTATAATGTCAATAGCGTACCTAAGGAGGCCTAACTTACACATGGGGCATTATATCTTAACGCTCGCCTTCGGCTCGCTGGGGCCCCAGGCCCCCTACTGTGAGTCATTGGAGAGGGATTATAGTATTGAAAAGTCGCGTAGCAAAATAAATTTATTTTTTACGCACTAAATCACCATACCACGTATCTCCTGTAGAGGTAAGGGCGGGATTGGGTATAAAGTATCCAAACAAAATGGGTTAAAAGGTTTACAAATACTCAGATGAAGATATCACTAGTAATCTTGGGGCGTAGTTGGTTTTGGGGGGTTCTTATTTGTAGGGGTGGTTGGCTTTTAAGGGGCGAGTGTTGGTAAAATAAAGAGATTAGGAAAACATGAAGGAGTTGTGTATTGAAAAGTTACAGTAATGATTAACTCTTTACAAATCTTAGCAAAATTTAACTTTTGGAGGGGAGTATTTAGTGGAGGGATTTATGATGGAGGGCGTGGGCATTCTTTTGGAAAGGGTTTGTGGGTCTCAAGTTGAGGTACACGTATTTCATATAAAATTACAGCTGAAAATTAATTTAACTATTTACAAATTTTCAGCAAGGTATTTTGGGTTTGTTCAAAGGGTGGGGGATTATTGGTGGTAGGGGTTTTTTGGCTTTGTGGGGGGTCAATTATTTGAAAGGGGAGAAGGTCGGTAGGCTCAAGGTGTGAGGCAAAAGTATTTATTTAAAAATAACATTACCAAACATATGAAAAATGCTTAATTTGTTTCTCACATTGCTCATACATTGGTTTCGGGGTTGAAAGGGGTTAGAGCTTCTTGAAGGCGAAAGAGACAAGATAGGGCAAAATATCAAGTTATATATACACTGTTTTTAAATTATCAGGGGGCTAGGTAGTATATCGAGGTGATACGAAATACATTACCTTGAAAACATTGCTGGAATTTGGCGAATTTCGTGAGATTTTTTTAGTTTATATGCATTTAAATACCAATAAAAAGCTATATTATTTGTGGTTTGTAACGTTTATGCTGTAGAGATGATTTTTACCAAACACCAGCCCTCTACGTATAGTAATAAATCTACAGGAGCTGAAAAACCTCGGGGTAATCTTGGAAAGTTGAAAGTTCTAGAGCTACCTAAGGGTGAAGGAGACGAGTTAGGGCAAAAAGGCATAGGACAAAAGTTGTAGATCGTGAAAAATCTGTGGACATTGTGCAGTCCGTTTTTTGATAGGACCATCCGTTCGACCACAAGAGTTTAAAATAACTTTGCCTTAAAAGTTTTATTCTAGCACAAGAGGGACTTGGCACGTTATCAATGTTTATGGTTTAGTTTCCAATTTATTTATCTCCTCAAATTAAAAAAGAATATACAGGGTGTCCGGAAATTATGGTAAGATATTTTAGTATATGATAGTAGGGGTAAAAATAAGAAAAAAGTTCACATAAACATAGGTCCCAAAGTGCTCCGTTTTCCGTCTGTTTGTGATTTTTACATATTTAATCATATCTCACAAACCTCTAAACGCATAAACTTCAAACTTGGAGTGTTGATGACCACTGATAATAACTATTTTTGTAAGAAGTATCAAATTTCTACTTTGTACCATTTCAAAATGGCAACTGTTTTTTGTTTTCAAAGCAAGTTATCATAAAAACAGTAAATTTTAGAAAAAATTCAGAAGAAACAAAAAAGCTGCAAAATTTAATCCAATTAACGCCGATATCAAGATTATGACAATCGGACTACTAATAAGGGAGAAATTTTAACTTTTTTGAATAAAAACAGGGTTATTTTGAACACATTGTCTGAAATGTGCATGTTTTTATTCAGAAAATTCAAAATTTCTCCTTACTAGTTGTCCGATCATTATAATCTTAATATCAGCGTTAATTGCATTACTTTTTTTATCTCCTTTTTTATCTCCTGTATAATTTTTGTAAAATTTACGGTTTTTAAGATATCTTGCTTTAAAAAAAAAAAAAAAAAAAAAAACAGTCGCCATTTTGAAATGGTACAGAGTAGAAATCTTACACATCCTACAAAAATAGTTCTTAATAGTGGTCATCCACATACCAAGTTTGAAGTTTATGCGTTTAGAGGTTCGTGATATATTATTAAATATGTAAAAATCACAATCAGACACACATACGGAAAACGAAACACTTTAGGACCAATGTTTATATGAACTTTTTTCCTTATTTTTACCTCTATATATATTTCGCAATAAGGGACGAAAACCCTTTCGGCCAAGGTGCGAACGCTATTTTTCACCACACTACCCAATGTAATATACTCTAAATAATTAACAATCACAACTTATTATTATTTGACTCACTTGAAAACAAAACTTGTAGGTTATGAGTGACGATAAAACTTCTTTATTATGATTCAAACGAACACAGTTATGAAAATCATATGATCGCAACTATCCTGTCTTTGGAACCTATTGAATGCAGTGTCCGTGTAATTATGGGATGTTCTGACGTTGTTTCAAGCAAATAAACGATCAGTTGACTCTCGGCCCTAGGGCCCCAAACGTTTTCGGTCCTGTGGCGGCAAACAGTGTGTTTCGGACTTCGTCAAATTTGACGTTTGTAAAACAGGCGATTTTGTAGTAGTTTGGTGAAAAACCATCATTTCCGGACACCCTGTATATTAAGTAAATCCTTACGTCTTAATGTTAAGAATATTATTATTTTCTTTCCATTAGCTAAATTATATAATGTTCTATCGTTAGATACCAATTTCCACTATGTTTGTGGTTATTAATATATTAATATGAATAACAAAGAGGAATTATGCAATTTGTTATGATTTCTTTAAAAGTAACGTTTTTTTGTGAGCTTGCCAACGCCTTAATTTCTGACCAATTTTTATGATTGAGGTGTAAAATTACTGGAAATTTCGTCAATATTTCCTGAATGCTGTTCATTTTCCTTTAGGTGAAAAGAGCTTTGCACAATTGGGCATCTAAGTTACCCTCAAATTTACATGTATTTCTTATGGAAGGACTATTTTTTTTAAATATTAATACAATTAGTGCCTACCTTGTAAACGGTTGGACCAAAGTAGACATATTATATATTTTTCTTATAGGAAATTTAATTTTCTTTAATTTTTAAATTTAATAGGGAATACTAAAAGTTGATAGTTTTCAAGATATTTAGGAAAAACCAAAAAATTGTACCTTTGGGCCCTTCCAGCCCAGCCGGCTCAAGGGCTAAGGGCGGGGACTTTTGATATGTTTTACTCCTAACTAGTCCAAACAAAGTTACAAAGTCAAAAATTGTGATTCATGCAATTCCCTCTATACCCTTTCGTTGCCTGGACTATTTATAACGAGTAGTTTACACATTTACTCCATTCTTACTATATCTCTATACATGTAGTGTAGTGTAGTGTAGTGTAAATTGGTATCTAACAATAGAACATTATATAATTTAGCTAATGGAAAGAATATAATAATATTCTTGACATTAAGATGTAAGGATTCACTTTATATACAGGGTGTCCGGAAATGATGGTTTTTCACCACACTACGACGAAATCGCCTGTTTTACTTGGGCCCTAGGGCCGAAAGTCAGCTGATCGTTTATTTGCTTGAAACAACGTCAGAACATCACATAATTACACGGACACTGCATTCAATAGGTTCCAAAGACAGGATAGTTGCGATAGTATGATTTTCATAACTGTGTTTGTTTGAATCATAATAAAGAAATTGTATCGTCACTCATAACCGCTCATAACCTACAAGTTTTGTTCTCAAGTGAGTCAAATACCCAACTAATGAAAAAAATGACTTACACCAAATATCCTACTCAAAGGAAATTCTTCCCACTCTCTCGTGTTGGGCCTTCATTTCAAGAAGAGTAGAAAAAAGCAAAACTGCGGTTTTGAGTGAGTCACCCGACAAGAATGAGCTGCAATCAGAACTTAATATAAAGATTGATAAAGAAATGAAAAAAACAGAGATTGGCTAAAAGACATATTAAAACGAATTAGTCATCTAATAAGAGAAGTAAAACTTTGCAAGACACATCACACCAAGATCAGAGCAACCATCAAAAGAAATCCAAAGTAAGAAAATCCTGTGCTAAGCGGAAACGGAACAGTTCATCCTCATCGGAAGCGTCAGACGCCGAGCGTTTGTATTGCGATTATTTAAATTTATATTTACAATCTTCGTAAGGTTTGATTCAGTGTTGCATATGTCAACGATGGGCTCACTGCTCTTCAGCAGGAGAGGAAGATGAAGGAGATGATGAGGCAGCTCAAATTTGTGGACTTTGTCAGTGACTAACCGCACTTACCCCATCTTACCCCACTAGCAACCTCATCTTGCCCCACCAGGTGGGGTAAGATGAATTTTAGTCCTGTAAAGATGAAAATATTTTTATAAAACTTACCTTAACTGAGTTTCATTTTTTACACTGGATTTTTTCTCTTCTTATGTACGATCATATGAGTTTATATTTATTTTACGTCTCTGACTATTTTTTTATTTTATTTAACTCCAAATTTTAACTACCTCATCTTGCCCCACTCTCCCTCTTCAGTTTGAGAGACTGCTCCCTTCATCCGGCGACTTGCCAAATGCCCGTCCTTTCTTCGCAAAAATCTTCGTAATTATATAAGATAGATGCTGATATTTTAATGTACTATTAACAAACTGATTAGTAAAGGTTAAGAAGTATAAAATCTCGCATGTTGTTTGACACTGAAAAACATTTACCAGTATGATAATTACTGTATTTAAGTAGAATTCGGATTGTATAAAGTTAATTGCAGTGATGCCCTCTGGTAACAATCGAATTTTATAATAAATAGAGAACAAAAATGTCCTAGGACAGGTGAGATTCAATCTTTATTAGCGAACTCGACCTAGTGGTTGGATCAGTGACTAAATTGAACGCCTTTGCTAATAAAATAACCACAGAAATATTTAAAATATAGAGAAAGTTTGGTAAGAAATAGTAAGCAAATTTAACAGCAATTTGCAATTATGAATCCAGCTCAATGAAAAACAATTACGGAACAGGTACGCATTAATATTACTTTGCATGCTCTTAGGATGGCTTTAAATGGAAATTGAACTTCTTAAATACAAGCTATCCTCTATTTATACATCAGTTGACGCATAACGTCCTCAAGAGAACAAAACAAGGAAAAACGAGTATCCATACCATACATTTTGTTAAAAGTTATAATTTTAATTCATTTTGATAATTTCTCTGGAAATTTTTTAGTTTTGATCAGAAACTCTTAAATTGTGCTGGGTTAGCACTGTTGTGTTAAATTGTGAGGACCTTTATTTTAATGTTTCATTGCACATTCTTACCATTCCAAATGTATCTATTAGGCCTCTGCCCAGCCGAACAAATTATACTTGTAGGATTAAAACATAAGTACGTTGTACTTGACTGTTGAATGCCGATGCATACGCGGCTCCGGGTGGTGTGTAACGATAAGACTTCGTAATCCTCCCCTGTTCGAGATAAGGAGATTTACTTGCAGGGGGGAACAATTACCGTCGCTCGCGCGTATCTAGAAGTACATCATTGATCTTGTTTGATTGTTTTACTATTCAAATTCTAATGAACAAGAAACATAATTAATATAAATTTTAAAGAAAACATTCATGTAAAACAATGCCTTTATTTATGTTGACGCCATTTGATCAGGGTTTTATGAGGTAAAAGAAGGTTTTTTCTCTGAAAACTAAAAATCGTCTTTCTGGCGTTTGGAAGTTGGTTACGGACCTCGTTTGAAAAGGTTATAAAATTTTTCATAAAATAAAATAAACATTTTTTTGGTCATAAAACTCCTTTTACGTATTAATACAAATATATAATGCAAGTACAAGCTAACTTTTGTACAAGCTACAGTGAAGATATTTTTGTTTAAATGATTGGGTTTTAAACTATTTATTTTATGTACCGTATTTATGATCATCATGAATTCCTATTGAAATATGTTGTTAATCGTTTTTCTAAAAATATTCTTTGGTTGATACGTGAAGGGGGTTTCAGGGATAAATAAAGCATTGTAAAATTGCAGAGGTTTTCTGATTTTGTAATTCAGAGGATTCAACCAGTTTTGTCTTAATCCAAACAATACCTACTTAAAACGAATCAATTATGAAAACAACTAATAAAACAAAAATGCAAGAATTAAATGAAGTTAGAATTAACTTACAAAAAAAATCAAGGTACCATTTTTCATCGAAAGGAAAAGAACATAAATGTCACCGAGAACATTAACACGTTGTGTGATACCATACTCATAGTTGTATTCACGTTTTCATGTCAAAGTACCTCTGTAACGACGGTGCAAACAGCGAGTTATCAGACAATAATGGCGACGTGCCGGGTCATTCCCTATGACAATGATACATACTCGTTTCGTTTACACAATACTTTTTACAGCTTCCCGCGAGAAAACTCTATGTGTGGAAAACTCTTGGTGGAAAAGTAAATGTTAGATCTGAGTCACCACTTGTAAGAGGTCAATTGTAATCTAATAGTCTAGGCACATTTAAGTTTAGAAATCATGCAAGAGCAAATCATGTATCAGATGGGGAACCAACGTTTTAGGGTATATCGACCCCCCCTCATTTCAAATCTTCCTGTTGCCAAGCTGGATTTTGGAACGGAAGTATTTAATCCAAGATGTCGGCCAGAACTCTATTTTCCTATATATCTATTGTTCATTGGCTTAAAACCATGATCAAAACGTTTATTTATGGGGTTTTCGGATGCCTAACACATTGCAATACTCGAAATTTAACTTTACTAAAGTTTCAAGGCATAGGTTTCAAGATGGCCGCCAAGGCCCACATTTAAGAAATCCATTTTTTTTTTTAATATTATAGGAAGCATCATTTTATGTTACAGTTAGAGAAACGATGTTTATACAGTATTTCTATCTCCCTCCAATTAAAAATATGTCTGTGGCCAAGCCGGAGTTTGGACCGGAAGTGCGGTATCCAAGATGGTGGCCAATATATGAAGCCCTATATCTCCCTTGTTTATTGCCTTAAAATAACTATCAAAACGTAAAATTTGAGTTTTTTTTGGATGCCTAACACATTGCAATTACTCAAAATTTAACTTTACTAAAGTTTCAAGGCATAGGTTTCAAGATGGCCGCCAAGGCCCACATTTAAGAAATCCATTTTTTTTTTAATATTATAGGTAGCATCATTTTATGTTACAGTTAGAGAAACGATGTTTATACAGTATTTCTATCTCCCTCCAATTAAAAATATGTCTGTTAACACGATAGCGGCCGTAAATATGGTCCGATCTTAATGAAATTTGGTACAGACGTGTAAAGTGGTAATCACTCGGACGAGTTCGTGAACCAGCCCGATCGGACCACCCAAAGGGGGGGTAAAGGGGGGTAAATCCCCCCAAAAATGGGTTTTTTGGGTTTTTCACATAGAAAAATGAAATTTATCAAATTTTTGTTGGCACCATTGAATTCAGCTCAAAAACACAAACAATTTAGTAATTTGAATCATTGCTCTATGTCCATTGGTTACCGAGATATTGAAAGTGGTAAACACAGTACGTTGTCCCAATGTTAACCTTATGGGAAATAAGTAAAGTTCTATATCTCGCTTATTTCTCAACATATATTGATAAAACTTGGTAAATGGCTTCTTCTGGTTCAGATCTACTAAATATTTCATATTCTAAATATTTGTAAATGTCAAATCTCGCTATGTTGGATTAACATATGTTGTTTTGCATTTGAAATTCGCTGAGTATGCAGGTCTGCTGCAACGGGGGTATTTTCTCTATATGGGCCTTCCAAGGAATATTCGAGACAAATTTCAAAGTATAGCTCATCGGGAAGTATGGGTTGAACCGGAATGAAATACCACGAGAAAATCGCTTACATTTGGCGAATTTTGAAGGTTTTTTTTTAAACTATATATGGACTAGCAGAACCCGTGGCTTCGCTCACGATAAAAATTATCGTCTAACCTTGATATGAAGAATCTAGAGGACTGAATAGAAAATATTTATATCAAGGAATATGTCATGTAGAGATATGTTTGTTTTATGGCGGAATGTAGGATAAAACGTAGATACCACAGTAGGATGTAGGGTACCACAGTAGACAGTGAAGGTTTTCTTTTCACCATTATAACTCGAAAACGGCCAGACCGATTTTAACACCAAGTGTGTCGATTTTAAGATACCTCTTTGTAGATTTACCAATACGTCCCTGGATTGTCTAGTAGGGCATCAGTTAAGTACAGTAAAGGGCTGAATGTTCGAAACAGTTATGGTGCTATCCGAGGGCAGTATTTCAAACTCGATTCACTTAGTTTTTAACTTAAAATATGGGCGGATGGTAATAATTTAAGATCAACCACTGATTGCAGCATTTATTTTTCCGTGAAAAGCCGGGACACCGTCGAATTAGATGAAAAATGTATTTGCCAAATTATTGTAACTGGCATGATTGTAATTCAAAACATAAAGACCGGCCTAAGGAAATAACTATAGCTCCCGCTGCCTAAAAAGATGGTACCACATAATGAGCTTATGATTAAACGTATAAGGTACGAAACTTAACCAAATGTAACTTTTATATAGTACGAATAACCTAACAAAATCATCAAAACAACCGCAAAACCATGATAAAAGGAATCAAATTATAAATCAGCTGTAACAACGTATCCGTTTGTGAAGCTAATATGCTTGATTTGATAAAATTTGAAATTTAAACAAAAGATCATCCATTACAATAACATGGGGCATTTTCAAAGCTTCAGCTACACCAAAAACCTCTAAAAACCTTGAATTAAAAAAATCCGTTCTTGGTGAATGCCAACACTCTGTAAGGAACGACCATGCAAATTTTCAAGGTTCTAGGTTAAGTAGTTTTGGCTGTACAATGATAGGTCAGTGGTATTTGACAAAAATATAGTAGAAAAGATATATAAATACTTACAATCAGGGATTTGTATAATTTATAAATTTTTACATAAATAGATCAAAGAATCATATCATTTCAGCACTTTCTGTTTGTGACTGAAAAATCAGTGTTCTTTTCTCTTTCCATCTTACCGGGATTTAGTCTCAAGACTCAGCCACAAAAGGCACGTTTAAATCTGCGTACGTAGAATTATACGAAACACCAAATCATCGGACAGGCATAGATGTAATAAAAAAATAATTAGGAACGCCTACAGGAAAAACGATAACTCCCGCTACCGAAATATAGATGGTGCCACTTAACTGTTTTATATAGTACATAATTATGCCTTGAAACAAATCAACAAAAATCAATGAAGCCATCATCAAAGAAATCAATTTATTATCATCTGTATCAACGTATACATTTCCGAAGCTAACTGCCAGCTGATAGTTTTATGAACATTAAAAATGTAAACAAAAATCGTCAAACATACTTTTAAATGGGAAAATTTGAAAACTTCGGCCTCGCCAAAAACCCCTTTATACTACGAATTTTGTAAAATCCGTTCTTAGCGGATGTCTACGCCCTAAGAGGAACATCCATGCAAAGTTTTAAGGTTCTAGGTCAAGTAGTTTGGGCTGTACGATGTTTCCACTGAGTGGTATTTGACAAATATATAGTAGACTAGCAGAACCCGTGGCTTCGCTCACGATAAAAATTATCGTCTAACCTTGATATGAAGAATCTAGAGGACTGAATAGAAAATATTTATATCAAGGAATATGTCATGTAGAGATATGTTTGTTTTATGGCGGAATGTAGGATAAAATATAGATACCACAGTAGGATGTAGGATACCACAGTACATAGTGAAGGTTTTCTTTTCACCGTTATACCTCGAAAACGGCCGGACCGATTTTAACGCCACATGTGTCGATTTTAAGGTACTACTTTGTAGATTTACCATTACGTCTCTGGATTGCCTAGTAGGGTATCAATTAAGTACAGTAAAGGGCTGAATGTTCGAAACAGTTATGGTGCTATCCGTGGGCAGTATTTCAAACTCGATTCACTTAGTATTTAACTTAAAATATGGGCGGGTAATAATAATTTAAAATCAACCACTGATTGCAGCATTTATTTTTCCGTGAAAAGCCGGGACACCGTTGAATTAGATGTCAAAGGAATTTGCCAAATTATTGTAACTGGCATGATTGTAATGAAAAACATAAAGGCCGGCCTAAGGAAATAACTATAGCTCCCGCTGCCTAAAAAGATGGTACCACATAATGAGCTTATGAATGAACGTATAAGGTACGAAACTTAACCAAATGTAACTTTTATATAGTACGAGTAACCTAAAAAAATCATCAAAACAACCATAAAACCATGATAAAACGAATCAAATTATAAATCAGCTGTAACAACGTATCCGTTTGTGAAGCTAATATGCATGATTTAATAAAATTTTAAATTTAAACAAAAGATCATCCATTACATTAACATGGGGCATTTTCAAAGCTTCAGCTCCACCAAAAACCTCTAAAAACCTCGAATTAAAAAAATCCGTTGTTGGTGAATGCCAACACTGTAAGGAACGTCTATGCAAATTTTCAAGGTTCTTGGTTCAAGTTTTGGCTGTACAATGATAGGTCAGTGGTATTTGACAAAAGTATAGTAGAAAAGATAGTATAAATATAACTTACAATCAGGGATTTGTATAAATTTATAAATTTTTACATAAATAGATCAAAGAATCATATAATTTCTGCACATTCTGTTTGTGACTGAAAAACCACTGTTCTTTTCTCTTTCCATCTTACCGGGATTTAGTCTCAAGACTCAGCCACTAAAGGCAGTATGCTCTTCACGTTTAAAACTGCGTCCGTAGAATTATACGAAACACCATAGAAGTAATAAAAAAATTATTAGGAACGCCTTCAGGAAAAACGATAACTCCCGCAACCGAAATATAGATGGTGCCACTTAACTAATTAACGGTGGATTTTATCTAATCTAAATGTAACTTTTATATAGTACATAATTATGTCCTTGAAACAAATCAACAAAAATCAATGAAGCCATGATCAAAGAAATCAATTTATTATCATCTGTATCAACGTAGATGTAATAAAAAAATTATTAGGAACGCCTCCAAGAAAAACGATAACTCCCGCTAGCGAAATATAGATGGTGCCACTTAACTAATTAATGGTGGATTTTATCTAATCTAAATGTAACTTTTATATAGTACATAATTATGTCCTTGAAACAAATCAACAAAAATCAATGAAGCCATGATCAAAGAAATCAATTTATTATCATCTGTATCAACGTATACATTTCCGAAGCTAACTACCAGCTGATTGTTTTATGAACATTAAAAATATAAACAAAAATCGTCCAACATACTTTTAAATGGGAAAATTTGAAAACTTCGACCTCGCCAAAAACCCCTTTATACTACGAATTTTGTAAAATCCGTTCTTAGCGGATGTCTACGCCCTAAGAGGAACATCCATGCAAAGTTTCAAGGTTTTAGGTCAAGTAGTTTGGGCTGTACGATGTTTCCACTGAGTGGTATTTGACAAATATATAGTAGATTTTGATATTACAAACTAGTTATAATATTCGTGATTTGTAACATATATGCTGTAGAGTTGATGTATGCCAAATGTCTGCCCACTACGTACAATATTAAATCTACTGGATCTGAAACACCCGGAGAAAACCTTCGAAAATAAAACTTCTAGAACTATCTAGGGGTAAAGGAGACGAGATAGGGCAAAAAGTCATTGGATCAAAGTTGTAGATCTTGAAAAATCCGTTCCACGTGGTGCAGTCCGTTTTTCGATAGGACCTCTAGTTAAGCCGCTACAGCCAAAAAACTAAAAGAAATTTTTTCGTTAATAAAAATTCCCTCCCTTTTTCCCCCTTTTGGGGGGGGGTTGGGGGTGGAAATGTTTTGTTTTGAGACTTTTCCCTGGGGTTTGACCACCCAAGGAGTAATCGTGCCAAATTTCAAGTTTCTAGCTCATCGGGAAGTAGTTTAGAAGTAGTTTAGTCAGTGAGTCAGTTACACATGCGGTCGTATACAGGGTGAGTTTTAATTGTCCCCCCCCCCCTTACTTTTTTTACATTTCTAAAAATAACTATCCCAGACCCCGCCCAAACATTATTGGGTAGTAAGTACCCCGTTTTGAGCGGTACTCATTTTCGGCCGCCATCTTGGATCCGCCATATTGGATCCAAAATAATTTGTTCAAATGTAAAAGTGGTGTTGTGACCCATCATTTCAAGCTAGATGTTTTCACTGATTGCAATGCCGCAATCCGTTTTTTAATATCTTGATTCGTTCTCAATAAATGAGTACTTTTAATTTATTTATTTTCAACCAATTTAAACATTACAAATTGATAAAATAGGCCCATAACCACAAAATGATGCTAGATAGTGACGAATAACCACCATCAGTCATTGTTGAGCGATTTACACTTCACGTTCACCAATGTAAATTTTTGGCCGCCATCTTGGATCCGTTGGATAGTTTGAAATGATGGGTCACAACACCAACTTCATATTTGATACTCCTACTTTTTGATGCATCTGTCCTCCCGGATGAGAATAACTCCCGTTTGATCATCTATATTTGCGTAAATTTTGTTCTAGGGAATTTTTTTTGGATTGCTCCATTTTTTTTGAAAATGCACATTATGCCCAACCGGTGGTGTTGGATCCTTATAATCTTATGGGTGGAAGCTTCACCAAGACCAGTACGTTCCACGTCCGATCCGCTGTTGACCCTTGAGTCCGTTCCCAGAGCCCGTACAGATATCTTAGCAAGTAATTGTTCAATCCAATGCCTAACTACAATTTGCTTCTGCAAAAAGAATGGACTGACTTGCACCAAGCTGTGTCACCGCTCTCGACCATGTTTGAACTTAATAAATGAATAATTCCTTATCTTCATAGCAACCTAGCCATAAGAAAAAAATACATCAAGTATTGTTATAATATCTTCTTTTTAAACTTACAATAAACTAATTTTTTAAATATGAAATATTTGTTTCACTACTGTCCCTACTTTCTTCTAAGTTAATTTAGATAAGTTAAATAATTAAGTTTTTATTCCCGTTTCAAGTACCATCTAGAAACCTATAACCCAAAATTTAAAGAAAACTTAAATTCTGAGTATTTCAATGTGTTATGTATCCGAAAAACCCCTAATCAGACGTTTTGATCGTTAGTTAAAACCGATGAACAGGGAAGATAAAGGGTAACAGACACTGGTCATAATCTTGGTTGGATAAAGCATTTCCGGTCCAAAATTCACCCTGGCCACAGAAAGATCCGTATCCGGGGGGGGGGGGGAGGGGGGATCTAAATACTCCAATTGTAACACAAATACTCCTTAACTGTAACACGAAATGGTTCATATTTTTGAGAAAAAGCATTTTTCTAAAAGCGGGCCTGGCGGCCTTCTTGAAACCTATGCCTTGAGACTTATGCTGAGTTAAATTTTGAGCACTGCAATATGTTAGCCATAAAAAACCTCAATTTGACGTTCTGATAGTTAATTTCAGCCAATAAACAAGGGAGATGTATGGCATCATATATTTGCCGCCACCTTGGAACCGCACTTCCGGTTACACGTCTTCAAACTTTATGCTGAATTAAATTTTGAGTAATTGCAATGTGTTAGGCATCCAAAAAAAACTCAAATTTTACGTTTTGATAGTTATTTTAAGGCAATAAACAAGGGAGATATAGGGCTTCATATATTGGCCACCATCTTGGATACCGCACTTCCGGTCCAAACTCCGGCTTGGCCACAGACATATTTTTAATTGGAGGGAGATAGAAATACTGTATAAACATCGTTTCTCTAACTGTAACATAAAATGATGCTTCCTATAATATTTAAAAAAAATGGATTTCTTAAATGTGGGCCTTGGCGGCCATCTTGAAACCTATGCCTTGAAACTTTAGTAAAGTTAAATTTCGAGTATTGCAATGTGTTAGGCATCCGAAAACCCCATAAATAAACGTTTTGATCATGGTTTTAAGCCAATGAACAATAGATATATAGGAAAATAGAGTTCTGGCCGACATCTTGGATTAAATACTTCCGTTCCAAAATCCAGCTTGGCAACAGGAAGATTTGAAATGAGGGGGGGTCGATATACCCTAAAACGTTGGTTCCCCATCTGATACATGATTTGCTCTTGCATGATTTCTAAACTTAAATGTGCCTAGACTATTAGATTACAATTGACCTCTTACAAGTGGTGACTCAGATCTAACATTTACTTTTCCACCAAGAGTTTTCCACACATAGAGTTTTCTCGCGGGAAGCTGTAAAAAGTATTGTGTAAACGAAACGAGTATGTATCATTGTCATAGGGAATGACCCGGCACGTCGCCATTATTGTCTGATAACTCGCTGTTTGCACCGTCGTTACAGAGGTACTTTGACATGAAAACGTGAATACAACTATGAGTATGGTATCACACAACGTGTTAATGTTCTCGGTGACATTTACGTTCTTTTCCTTTCGATGAAAAATGGTACCTTGATTTTTTTTGTAAGTTAATTCTAACTTCATTTAATTCTTGCATTTTTGTTTTATTAGTTGTTTTCATAATTGATTCGTTTTAAGTAGGTATTGTTTGGATTAAGACAAAACTGGTTGAATCCTCTGAATTACAAAATCAGAAAACCTCTGTAATTTTACAATGCTTTATTTATCCCTGAAACCCCCTTCAAGTATCAATCAAAGAATATTTTTACAAAAACGATTAACAACATATTTCAATAGGAATTCATGATGATCATAAATACGGTACATAAAATAAATAGTTTAAAACCCAATCATTTAAACAAAAATATCTTCACTGTAGCTTGTACAAAAGTTAGTTTGTACTTGCATTATATATTTGTATTAATACGTAAAAGGAGTTTTATGACCAAAAAAATTTTTATTTTATTTTATGAAAAATTTTATAACCTTTTCAAACGAGGTCCGTCACCAACTTCCAAACGCCAGAAAGACGATTTTTAGTTTTCAGAGCAAAAGCTTTCTTTTACCTCATAAAACCCTGATCAAATGGCGACAACATGAATAAAGGCATTGTTTTACATGAATGTTTTCTTTAAAATTTATATTAATTATGTTTCTTGTTCATTAGAATTTGAATAGTACAATAATCAAACAAGATCAATGATGTATTTCTAGATACGCGCGAGCGACGGTAATTGTTCCCCCCTGCAAGTAAATCTCCTTATCTCGAACAGGGGAGGATTACGAAGTCTTATCGTTACACACCACCCGGAGCCGCGTATGCATCGGCATTCAACAGTCAAGTACAACGTACTTACGTTTTAATCCTACAAGTATAATTTGTTCGGCTGGGCAGAGGCCTAATAGATACATTTGGAATGGTAAGAATGTGCAATGAAACATTAAAATAAAGGTCCTCACAATTTAACACAACAGTGCTAACCCAGCACAATTTAAGAGTTTCTGATCAAAACTAAATAATTTCCAGAGAAATTATCAAAATGAATTAAAATTATAACCTTTAACAAAATGTATGGTATGGATACGCGTTTTTCCTTGTTTTGTTTTCTTGAGGACGTTATACGTCAACTGAGGTATAAATAGAGGATAGCTTGTATTTAAGAAGTTCAATTTCCATTTAAAGCCATCCTAAGAGCATGCAAAGTAATATTAATGCGTACCTGTTCCGTAATTGTTTTTCATTGAGCTGGATTCATAATTGCAAATTGCTGTTAAATTTGCTTACTATTTCTTACCAAACTTTCTCTATATTTTAAACATTTCTGTGGTTATTTTATTAGCAAAGGCGTTCAATTTAGTCACTGATCCAACCACTAGGTCGAGTTCACTAATAAAGATTGAATCTCACCTGTCCTAGGACATTTTTGTTCTCTATTTATTACAAAATTCGATTGTTACCAGAGGGCATCACTGTAATTAACTTTATACAATCCGAATTCTACTTAAATACAGTAATTATCATACTGGTAAATGTTTTTCAGTGTCAAACAACATGCGAGATTTTATACTTCTTAACCTTTACTAATCAGTTCGTTAATAGTACATTTAAATATCAGCATCTATCTTAATTACGAAGATTTTTGCGAAGAAAGGACGGGCATTTGGCAAGTCGCCGGATGAAAAGAGCAGTCTCTCAAACTGAAGAAGGAGAGTGGGGCAAGATGAGGTAGTTAAAATTTGGAGTTAAATAAAATATAAAAATAGTCAGAGACGTAAAATAAATATAAACTCATATGATCGTACATAAGAAGAGAAAAAAAATCCAGTGTAAAAAATAACACAGTTGAGGTAAGTTTTATAAAAAATATTTTCATCTTTACAGGACGAAAATTCATTTTACCCCACCTGGTGGGGCAAGATGAGGCTGCTAGTGGGGTAAGATGGGGTGAGTGCGGTTAGTCACTGACAAAGTCCACAAATTTGAGCTGCCTCATCATCTCCTTCATCTTCCTCTCCTGCTGAAGAGCAGTGAGCCCATCGTTGACATATGCAACACTGAATCAAACCTTAAGAAGATTGTAAATATAAATTTAAATAATCGCAATACAAACGTTCGGCGTCTGACGCTTCCGATGAGGATGAACTGTTCCGTTTCCGCTTAGCACGGGATTTTCTTACTTTGGATTTCTTTTGTTGGTTGCTCTGATCTTGGTGTGATGTGTCTTGCAAAGTTTTACTTCTCTTATTAGATGACTAATTCGTTTTAATATGTCTTTTAGCCAATCTCTGTTTTTTTTCATTTCTTTATCAATCTTTATATTAAGTTCTGCTTGCAGCTCATTCTTGTCGGGTGACTCACTCAAAACCGCAGTTTTGCTTTTTTTCTACTCTTCTTGAAATGAAGGCCCAACACGAGAGAGTGGGAAGAATTTCCTTTGAGTAGGACATTTAGTGTGTCATTTTTTTCATTAGTTGGAGTAGTGATAACGAAAATTGCAGAAACGCATAAATTCAAACTTGGAATGTTTATGACCACTGATAAGAACTATTTTTGTAAGAAGTATCAAATTTCTACTTTGTACCATTTCAAAATGGGGACTGTTTTTTGTATTCAAAGCAAGATATCATAAAAACAATAAATTTTAGAAAAAATTCAGAAGAAACAAAAAAGCTGCAAAATTTAATCCAATTAACGCCGATATCAAGATTATGACAATCGGACTACTGATACGGAGAAATTTTAACTTTTCTGAATAAAAACAGGGTTATTTTGAACACATTGTCTGAAATGTGCATGTTTTTATTCGGAAAATTCGAAATTTCTTCTTACTAGTTGTCCGATCATTATAATCTTAATATCAGCGTTAATTGCATTACATTTTTATCTCCTTTTTTATCTCCTGTATAATTTTTTAAAAATTTACGGTTTTTAAGATAGCTTGCTTTGAAAACAAAAAAAAACAGTCGCCATTTTGAAATGGTACAGAGAAGCAATCTTATACATCCTACAAAAATAGTTCTTAATAGTGGTCATCCACTTACCGAGTTTGAAGTTTATGCGTTTAGAGGTTCGTGATATATTATTAAATATGTAAAAATCACAAACAGACACACAGACGGAAAACGAAACACTTTAGGATCTATGTTTATATGAACTTTTTTCCTTATTTTTATCTCTACTATCATATGCTAATAGTATATTTCGCAACAAGGGACGAAAATTAGGTTTTGCAGGCTCGAGATCGTGTTTCAAGTTCGAGACGAAGTCGAGAATTTGAAACGATCGAGAGCAGCAAAACCCTTTCGGCCAAGGTGCGAACACTATTTTTCACCAAACTACCCGACGTAATATACTCTAAATAATTAAAAAACATATTATTATTTGACTCACTTGAAAACAAAACTTGTAGGTTATGAGCGGTTATGAGTGACGATACAACTTCTTTATTATGATTCAAACAAACACAGTTATGAAAATCATACTATCGCAACTATCCTGTCTTTGGAACCTATTGAATGCAGTGTCCGTGTAATTATGTGATGTTCTGACGTTGTTTCAATCAAATAAACGATCAGCTGACTTTCGGCCCTAGGGCCCGTGTAAAACAGGCGATTTCGTCGTAGTGTGGTGAAAACCATCATTTCCGGACACCCTGTATATTAAGTGAATCCTTACATCTTAATGTTAAGAATATTATTATATTCTTTCCATTAGCTAAATTATATAATGTTCTATAGTTAGATACCAATTTACACTACACTACACTACACGACATGTATAGAGATATAGTAAGAATGGAGTAAATGTGTAAACTACTCGTTATAAATAGTCCAGGCAACGAAAGGGTATAGAGGGAATTGCATGGATCACAATTTTTGACTTTGTAACTTTGTTTGGACTAGTTAGGAGTAAAACATATCAAAAGTCCCCGCCCTTAGCCCTTGAGCCGGCTGGGCTGGAAGGGCTTAAAGGTACAATTTTTTGGTTTTTCCTAAATATCTTGTAAACTATCAACTTTTAATATTCCCTATTAAATTTAAAAATTACAGAAAATTAAATTTCCTGTAAGAAAAATACATAATATGTCTACTTTGGTCCAACCGTTTACAAGGTAGGCACTAATTTTATTAATATTTAAAAAAATAGCCCTTCCATAAGAAATACATGTAAATTTGAGGGTAACTTAGATGCCCAATTGTGCAAAGCTCTTTTCACCTAAAGGAAAATGAACAGCATTCAGGAAATATTTAAAAAATTTCCAGTAATTTGGCACTTCAATCATAAAAATTGGTCAGAAATTAAGGCGTTGGCGAGCTCACAAAAAACGTTATTTTTCAAGAAATCATAACAAATTGGAATAATTCCTCTTTGTTATTCATATTAATATATTAATAACCACAAACATAGTGGAAATTGGTATCTAACGATAGAACATTATATAATTTAGCTAATGGAAAGAAAATAATAATATTCTTAACATTAAGACGTAAGGATTTACTTAATACACAGGGTGTCCGGAAATGATGGTTTTTCACCAAACTACTACGAAATCGCCTGTTTTACAAACGTCAAATTTAACGCGGTCCGAAACACACTGTTTGCCGCCACAGGACCGAAAACGTTTGGGGTCCTAGAGCCGAGAGTCAACTGATCGTTTATTTGCTTGAAACAACGTCAGCACATCACATAATTACACGGACACTGCATTCAATAGGATCCAAAGACAGGATAGTTGCGATCATATGATTTTCATAACTGTGTTCGTTTGAATCATAATAAAGAAGTTGTATCGTCACTCATAACCTACAAGTTTTGTTTTCAAGTGAGTCAAATAATAATAAGTTGTGATTGTTAATTATTTAGAGTATATTACATTGGGTAGTGTGGTGAAAGATAGCGGTCGCACCTTGGCCGAAAGGGTTTTCGTCCCTTATTGCGAAATATATATAGAGGTAAAATAAGGAAAAAGGTTCATATAAACATTGGTCCTAAAGTGTTTCGTTTTCCGTATGTGTGTCTGATTGTGATTTTTACATATTTAATAATATATCACGAACCTCTAAACGCATAAACTTCAAACTCGGTATGTGGATGACCACTATTAAGAACTATTTTTGTAGGATATGTAAGATTTCTACTCTGTACCATTTCAAAATGGCGACTGTTTTTTTTTGTTTTTTTTTAAAGCAAGATATCTTAAAAATCGTAAATTTTAGAAAAATTATACAGGAGATAAAAAAGGAGATAAAAAATGTAATGCAATTAACGCTGATATTAAGATTATAATGATCGGACAACTAGTAAGGAGAAATTTTGAATTTTCCGAATAAAAACATGCACATTTCAGACAATGTGTTCAAAATAACCCTGTTTTTATTCAGAAAAGTTAAAATTTCTCCGTTATTAGTAGTCCGATTGTCATAATCTTGATATCGGCGTTAATTGGATTGAATTTCGCAGCTTTTTTGTTTCTTCTGAAATTTTTCTAAAATTTACTGTTTTTATGATAACTTGCTTTGAAAACAAAAAACAGTTGCCATTTTGAAATGGTACAAAGTATAAATTTGATACTTCTTACAAAAATAGTTCTTATCAGTGGTCATCAACATTCCAAGTTTGAAGTTTATGCGTTAGAGGTTTTTGAGATATGATTAAATATGTAAAAATCACAAACATACGGAAAACGGAGCACTTTAGGACCTATGTTTATGTTTAACTTTTTTCTTATTTTTACCCCTACTATCATATACTAAAATATTTTACCATAAATTCCGGACATCCTGTATATTCTTTTTTAATTTGAGGAGATATATAAATTGGAAACTAAACCATAAACATTGATAACGTGCCAAGTCTCTCTTGTGCTAGAATAAAACTTAATAAATTGAACTCAGGGAAATAAGGATTAAACTTAGAAAAATGCAGAGTGGGACGAATGTAGATATACAGTGTTTTATATTTAATTATTTATATATACAATTACATATTTAATCTCGAAGTTCCTTAAAATGTTTACTTTCCATATTTATATTTTCCTGGAACCTGTTCGCAACACTCCCACTCACAGTGCGACAGAAATTTCTGTTAGAACGAATTTCCTCAAATACGTTGTTGATAGAATTCTTCAATCGTGGCTGTACACGAACATTTGGCTCTTTCTGTATAATTCTTACAATTTTACGATGAATCGCTAATAGGAATGTCTCACTTTTAATGGAATTCATCAACCTCAACTGAAATTGTGAAGCTTTAAATGGAAAAATTTAAATACTTGGCTCTTAACAGATAAATATTTTCGCGTCAGTTGTCGAATGTATGCAGATTGAGCAGAATGGATGAGAGGTTTTGGCGATAGAAAAAAGATGGGGAGAACTTTTACCCGTTCACCGGAGTTTAAAATAGTTGTTCTAAAATTGAATGCATTTTTTAGATGAATATTTAAAACATTTTTATCAGGAAGGATAAAAATATTAGCCTAAAGATTTATTCCCAAATACAATCAGAACTTTTAGGAAAAAAACAACATCGTTGATAGAAATAATAGAGTTTGAAAAACCGGACTCCAAATTATGTATTTTATTTTAAAGTCAATAGCTCTAATACTGAAACATTAATTATTATTTTCTTGGTTCTACTTTATAAAAAGTTATTAAAAGTGTAATAAATGACACTACTATCCTTTGCTGAAGTGACCTATATATTGCTTTAATCATTCCTATCCTGATGTTTCCTTTGGCAATCCTTTTATTACAATATATTGTCAGTCTATAAACGAACCATATCAATATTTGAACCTACATTCTGTCAGGTTGCGAGAACTCGTTATTAGAATATCTCAAAGCTGTTCTCAACAGTCTTCTACCTTAAAAGGAACGAGGGTTTGAAATGTTAAGACATAACCTTTGCGATTTAAATTTATAATCCCTGACTTAAGGTACAATAATTCGATGTGTAGGCTGTATATGAGTTTTAGCAATGGAACTCCTTTTTTTCCTTGTGTTTTTTTTAAGAAAAACAATGAGCTACCAATCAAAGAATTTAAAGTTAACATAAATCTGAAAGACAATGTTCAACTAATTTTTCTTAAGGCTTATACAGTCCCCTATGCACTGAGAGATGAAGTGAGTCAAGAATTGTCTAGATTAGAGTCTGAAGGTATTATAAGTAAGGTTAAACATGCAGATTGGGGTAGTCCTATGGTATGTGTTCCTAAGTCTAACGGTAAATTACGAATATGTGTTGATTTCAAGGCTACTCTTAATACGTATATAAAAGTAGATCAACACCCTATCCCAACCCCTGATGATATTTTCAATAAGTTTGTGGGATGCAGTGTTTTTTGTCGTCTGGATCTATCTCAAGCCTACTTACAATTAGAGGTTCATGAAACAAGCAAACCATTGTTAGTAGTAAACACGATTAAAGGTTTGTATATGTATTATCGGCTCCCGTTCGGTCTTGCTTCTGCTTGTGCAATATTTCAGTCATTAATTGAGTCAATCCTTACTGGATTCGATCAAGTAGCACCATATCTTGATGATATACTCATTGGAGGTAAAAACTTGTCACAATGTCAACAGAACCTAGAAAATGTATTGTCACGGTTAGAAGAGTACAATGTTAAGTTGAATATAGATAAGTCTGAATTTTTTGTGCAATCATTAGTGTTTTTAGGGTTTGAATTGTCTGGAAAAGGTAAAGCGCCATCTGCGACTAAAGTCCAACAGATTTAGTCTATTCCACCCCCTACTAACTTAACTGAGCTTAAGTCATTTGTATCTATGTTCAACTACTACAGAAGTTTTGTACATATGTGCCCTGATTTATCAGAGCCTTTCTATAAATTAATGAGGAAAGATGAACCTTTTGTCTGGTCATCAGAATGTGCATTAGCATTTGCGAAGTGTAAAACAGCATTGTCTGAAGCAACAATGCTAGTATTGTATGATCCATCCAAAGAACTGATTTTATCTGTAGATTCAAGTTCGTTTGGAGTAGGTGCAGTTTTAAGTCAAGTCGATGGTAATAAAGAGTATCCATTAGCGTTTGAAAGCGCCACTCTCAACCCAGCTCAAAGAAACTATTCCCAACTTGAAAAAGAAACTATGCCCTAGCTTGCATTTTTTGTTTGAAAAAGTTTCACAAATATTTGTGGGGAAGAAGTTTTACTATTTGTAGCGATCACTTGCCATTAAAGAGCATTTTTGGTGAAAATAAAAGAATACCGAGTCTAGCTTCTTCTAATCCGATGGGCTATTATTCTGTCAGCTTGTCAGTATAAGATAATACATAAGAAAGGTTCATTGATACCACATGCCAATGCGATGTCACGGTTGCCTAGTTCTGGTAATGTACTAGATCAGGACTCATTTTTCACTTATTTGTCAACTCCTTTAGTTTCTAATGAAGAAGTATGTAAAGAAACAATGAAAGACAAAGTGTTATGTAAAGTGTTAGAGTATGTACAACATGGTTTTCCTAAAAAAAAGTGTCTAGTGGGTTCAAAGTGTATTCTAACAATAGCCAATATTTGAGTGTTCACAACGGATGTTTATTTTTTGGTAGTAGAATTGTAATACCGGAAAGTCTAAGGAATCAAGTGTTAGATGTAATTCATTTCAGTCACGCTGGTATTACTAGATCTAAACTATTTGCAAGGTCATATGTGTGGTGGCCTTCTCTTGATAACGATCTGTATAGATTTATTTCTAATTGTAAAATATGTCAGTCACACCAAAACAAACGTACAAATCAGTAACGTTTGCCCTGGCCTAAATCGAAAAGCCCCTGGGAAAGAGTACATTTGGACTTATTTGATTTTCGTAATAATAAGTACTTGATTGTTTGCGATTCATACTCTAAGTGGATTGAGTGTTTTGTACCACGGAACAAAAGTGATTTCAAAACAGTTATTAATAAGTTAGCTGAGGTATTTTCCAGGTTTTCATTTCCCCGTACTATTGTTTGTGATAACGGTCCGCCATTTTGTGCTCAAGCTATGAAAGATTTTTGTGAAAGGAAGTCCATAAAATTGATGTTCACTCCACCTTATTCACCTCAGTCTAATGGACTTGCCGAACGTTCTGTTCAAACGTTCAAAATACTGTTATCGAAATTTATCTGTCTCATAGGAATCAAAACCTACCTCCGAAACAAATGTTATTAGATTGTCTCTATGCTTATCGCACTACACCATCATCTGTAACTGGTAAATCTCCTATGGCAATGTTACTTACTTTTGAGCCTAAAACACCACTGTCTCATTCAAAAAAGAGTGTACGTTTCAAATTGTCTCCTAACAAACAATCACAGAACAGAAAACAGAATACAAAGTATAAAGGAAAAATTCCTAGCTTTGATTTAAATCAATTAGTTTGGGTAAATCTGAATAACAAAACAAAAGGAAATGCAAAATATGTAGTAGGTTCTATAAGAACATAAAATAAATAAATGAGGTTTATTTTCCTATGAATCTCAGTCAAACAGTTTATCTAGTCAAAGTGTTATCTAATGTTCACAAAGTCCATGTAAATCATTTTAGGTATTATTACATCCATGGACCAAGTACAAAACCCAAGACCCCTAGTCCCGTGAGACCATCTACCAAAACCCCGTCACCAAGAAGCCGTCCAGAACGCGAAGTAATCGCGATGCGGATCAAATCGCACCGAGGTTATCACCCACTGATCATAGACCCAGTCCACGATTATCTCCTTCCGCCTCTAGATCTCCTCGAAGTCCCAGTCAACAGACTAGTAGTAGAGGAAGGGTGATAAAGCCTACTAAGAGGTTTACTTTCTCAGAGTTTGATTAAACGTTTTATGAATTTAGTTTGTTTATAATATTGTTGTAAATATTATTATATTGTATTGTTATTATTCGATTTATACAATTGAATAACTTTTGTAGTTTTATGTTATTTTTGTTATGTTATAAGGAGAGGAAGGTGGTGATGTATCTTGGGTCTTACCCCCACCACAGTCAACCCTTATATCGGGCATTCCAGCCTGACCCGTCATAGCATCAACAGGCACTGCTCTGGTGTAACATAATAAAGTCATTATTTCCTAGTCTTATAGTCATATCTCATTTCCATGTGTCTTCCCACTCGCCACATACATCAAAAACTGGGTGGTTTTAATACAATATTTAGTAGACCTAAAGTAGAAGAAGCCATATACCAAGTTTTACCAAGATACGTCAAAAAATAAGGAAGATATAACATTTATTTATTTTATTTCACATAAGGAAACATGGGGAATGAGTATGCAGGTTTCCTGCCACAAAAATGGAAACTTCGGGGATTTTAGACTATAGTATTACATTAAATCTCATCTAGATGAAGCCACTAACCAAGTTTTTTTAAGATATGTTGTGAAATGAGCGAGATATAGAATTTTAATTTTTTCCCATAAGGTTAACTTTGGGACAACATACTGTGTTTACCAATTCCAATATCTCGGTAACCAATGGACATATAGCAGTGACTCAAAATACCAAATTGTTTGTTTTTTCGAGCTGAATTCAATAGTGCTAGAAAAAATTTGATTATTTTTATTTTTCTATGTGAAACTCAAAAACCCATTCTTCTGGGGGTTTATCCCCCGTTACCCCCCCCCCTCCCGGTGGTCAAATCGGACTGGTTTACGAACTCGTCCAATTGACGATTGATTACCACTTTACATGTCTGTACCAAATTTCATTAAGATCGGACCATACGGCCGCTATCGTGCTGTCAGACATAAATATAGATAGATTAATAGATAGATAGATAGATAGATAGATCGATAGATAGATAGATAGATAGATAGGCAGATAGATATATGTATAAAAATTCGAACGAATGGTGTTTTTGCTTCTGGTGGCCCCAAAAACGAAAAGTTATCATGGTCACGGGCTTAGGTCTTACCATGAGACCTACGGTATAGCTTCTTCCCTATAGGGCCAATTCGCTAAAAGAAATCAACAATTTATTGTCTCACGACCTCTACATATTTGCATGTCTGCGTAGAAATTTGAAGGCGCTAGATTTTTGAATTATTGATTCCAGTATTATTCTTATAGGTTTATTTTGTCTCCCGGGACAGACAAAACAACCCCCCCGTTAATCACTTTACTCCCGCTGACATAGAAAATATTATTTTACTCACTCATTACAAGGAGTTTTCCTAAACCCTTAAGAATAACATTCAAATAAATAATTCAAAAATCGAGCATATTCAAATTCCCATGCAGACATGCAAATATGTTGAAGCTCGCCGCATTACAGGTGCTAACAGCTTACGCAGCAGTTTCTTTACTAAATAACTCATTAATCCCCCTCATATTGCCAACCTGACAAAATGAAATACGTTTTTAATCAACTAAAGCATTGTCGCGGTATATCCAGTATAGATTATAACCTCAAACACTACAAGAATGCAACAATGTAGATGGTGAGCGACAAGCGAAAAACATTTTCCAACCTGACCTGTCGACAAAAGCGACACTGAGCAACACCACTGGATTCCGCTCGCCGCTCGGGTCAACCGTAGCCACTTACTTCAAATTTCAACACCAGCTGAACTTATTTCACCAGCTGACAAATAAATGCTACGTAAAAACTGAACGTTGTCGCTTGCCGCTCGTCGCTCGTATTGTGTGTGCATGGTGTAAGGAAAAAAGAAAGATTTGTGCAGGGTCAGCTGTTGTATCGTAGTTGGGCTTACGTAACTAGCGCTCACGACGACTACAATACAAACCTGTTAATACAACTTAGTTAAAATATTTTGTGTACGGTTTTAGTTCTGCAGCCAAACCGCTAGGTCTGCTAGTTTCTCGAGCCCAACCACGTCATACCAGCTGACCCTACACACACTTTTCTTTTTTTTGCATATGGTGGGGGTACACCATGGTATTGAACCCGAGGCCTACACACTCAAAACATAAATGACCGTTTCATACAGGGTATGTAGGTTCGACTGCCCGAAACCTTTTGTTATCACAAAATAATTATGTGATAGTAATTTAATTTCATCATGTAATTTAATTAGTTTTCATGCAATAGTAAATTGATTCTGTAAACTAAAGAACAATAATTTGTAAGAGCAAGTAATTACAAGGACTAACACCAACAACCATTACAATTTGTAACGCTAAGCTTCCCATCTCAGATATTGCAGGATTGCATAGTCTTATCGTTTGGCCAAGAAGCGGGGATGGAGACAATAATTGTTTGCAGGCTAGTAAAACAAAGTTTATATTATTAAGTTACCTTACAATTATTAGTCAAAGATAAGACTTCCTCCTACAATCATGGCTGCAAATTAGGTACAAATAAATTATTTTCCCCACGTGTGTCCAAGAAAGCGGTTGTTTCACACTCAATTTCAGGCGCAAAACAAGTGATTCTCGAATTATTTTTATTTTGGATACTCATTATTACTTTGCACACTCTTAATTGCCATGTCGCTTTTTGCTACTTGGCGAAAACACAAATTTCATTTTGCACATGTTGGATTTTATTTTAATTAAGTTAGCAACTCTTAATATAAACAAACACATTATCTAGAGGTTGTTGTCGAAAATTGTATCAACATGAATACTATTTCTAAACTACAAACTCATTACCAATAATATTCTAGGCATTTTTCGAATATATATGAAGACTATATGTAGGGTAAATTTAATATGCAACTAACTCGTTTGAAAAATGACTTTGCTACTTTCGAGAAACTATTCCAAACTCGCCTACAGCTCATGCGTAGAGCACTCTAGAGAACACTACTCTAGAGAGTTGAGTGGCACTTTGCACACTTGTTACACAACTAACTTTTTCATACTCCCTTTAACCTTTAATAAAATCGAAAACAGCAAATTAGTCAACAAAGTCATCCTCAAAAACCGTAACTTCAGTGGAAATGGTAAAAAATAAAACGGATACCTGGTTGACAGCTAGTTGGAGGTCATGAATTGTAGATAGTTATAAGCGATAGCTTGTGGACGCGGTGTTCCTTAATGGGGATTAACGTCCGCACTATTGAATACTACGTTCATAGGACCGTCCTCATACTTAGACCAGTTCGTAAAATTGTTAACCGGGGAAAATTGTTGTTCAGATCCCACGTTAAAATGTAGGTCCCTTATTTGCTATTGGCTGTTGGGCTATTAATTAACGGTCCTGTCCAAGGAACATGTCGGCCTCAGTCAGTAACCAGACTACAAGATCGCGGCACAATCGTCATTCACTAATCTGTCACTAATACTTTTGTCTTAAATACCTACCTGGGTAGGTCGCCATTTCAAGTAAATGTATCTAATGTATTATTTTATATTTACCAGGTCATCCAATTACTATAAAAAAAATTTATAAAAAATTATCATTAGTTCATACGCTTGCCAAAGTTGATTCCGATCGGACCATTTTTGCGAGCGCTATCATGCTGACAGACACGCACACACACACACACACACACACACACACACACACACACATACCGGGGGTGTTCCATAATAGTCCCCCCAGACTTAAATAAATAAATATTTTTATTTCAGAAAAGTACAAGATCTTATACAATAATACAGATTGATCATTTGTGTTGCTTACAGCATTGCATACATTACAGTACTTTGGTACCTATATTCACTTGAGTAACATTTAATCGTCTCAAATTATGACACTCACTCATACATACATACATACATACATAAATACTGTGCATATAGATAAATATTAAAAAATAATTAATAAGTATAAAAATGTAAAATGAAATTATTCTACTTCACTGATATATATGTACAAACAAACTGGTAATTTTAGTTATTACATAACTTAAATCTAAAAAAAAGCAAAATTGACTAAAAAACGTTTGCAACACAAGTTTACTGACTGTATTAAAAAAGAAACATTACATTAAAATTGACTTCCCTGAAATTAGGTAGCCCCTTAGTAAAATCTGTATTGGGGTACCAATTAAACAAAAGATAGTGGCGAGTGGATATAAATAAAATTTACAATAACAGAAATTAACATTGTATAACAAAAGAACAATATTTTTGCCGTTTTATAAAAAAATAACTTTCACTATGGGGGGGATGGAGCAATCATAATGAGGAAGAGAAATTATTAACGAAAAAAGTCCATGTTTGATACTGTTAAAAGCCAGTTGTAGACTGCGATTGAAAACCTATGAAGTGTTTTGATGTTTCGTACAGTTTCGGGTAGTTTATTAAAGAGCTTAGGGCCTGCAAACAAGAAAAATGATTTAAACATTCTAGGCCTAACTACATAAAATGATCTATCCCTTCCTCCTCTTAAACTATAATTGCTCACAACCATATCCCAGTTCCCTGATTTTACGTAAAAAAGCCTCGTGACCTTAAAAATATATAGATACCTGAGAGGCAAAACTTTTAGGTTTTGAAACAGTGGAAAAGAGGGTTCTCTTGGTGACTTTCTTAAAATGGTACGAATAATCTTTTTCTGACAGACAATTAAGGCTTTGATTGTAGATAAATAGGTTCGACCCCAAAATATAATACCATACTGAAGCCTTGAATTAACAAGAGCAAAATATAGCTGTTTCAAAACAAAAGTAGGACATATATAGCGTAACAAAAAAAATTTTCTCGATGCAATCATAACTGAGCATTTCAATTTTTCTACATGTTCTTTCCAATTAAGCTTAAAGTCAACTATAAGGCCAAGATATTTAACACTCTGAGCTTGTTCAATCTTTAAACATTCGCTACAGTTCCTTATCTTTTTTAGCAAGCACTTAGTACATTTATAGATGACTGGACTCAAAAACCTATGCTCATTGCTTGAACTATAAAAAAGGTACTTGGTCTTTTCACTAAGCAGTAAGCAGTTGTTGTCAAACCAATACTTTATTCTGTCTAGGTCCTGTTCAACAGAGTATACAAATTTTGTTTATCATTTGTAGAGTATGTAAGAGCTACGTCATCCGCGAATGCAGTTAACTTACCATTAAATAAACCAAACATAAGTCATTAACATATACAAGAAATGTTTC
This sequence comes from Flexamia atlantica, assembly GCA_035578135.1. Taxonomy (NCBI): domain Eukaryota; kingdom Metazoa; phylum Arthropoda; class Insecta; order Hemiptera; family Cicadellidae; genus Flexamia; species Flexamia atlantica. The sequence continues at coordinate 48,371,921 of JAQJVK010000001.1, read as the reverse complement.
CTATATTTTTCAAATAGCAACTCCACACCACCCTCAAACATTATTGGGTAGTTAATACTTCATTTTGAGGGGGTGCCCAATTTTTGCCGCCATCTTGGATCCGCCATATTGGATCCAAAATACTTTTTTTCAAATGTAAAAGTGGTGTTGTGACCCATAGTTTCAAGCTAGATTTTTTCACTGATTACAATGCCGCAATCCGTTTTTTAATATGTCGATTGCTTTTCAAGATATGAGTACTTTTAATTTATTTATTTTAAACCAATTACAAATTGATACCAACCAACCATCATTACAACCAACATTACAAATTGATAATACCACCGTTGCAGCAGTCCTGCATATTCAGCGAATTTCACATGCATAAATAAATAATTTAAAGGAAGTCTCGCGTCAAGTAAAATCAATATACATTCAAAAGAAAGCGTGCAAAAATACTCTCCTAGTGGCTTTTAGGAGCAAAAGGCTATAAAAAAATAATAGCCTATACTTGGCACAAAAATTCAAAGTTCAAAACTTCAAAATAGCTGGCTTTTCCAATTTAATCATATGGGGAATATGACCAGCTGTTTAAGTTTGAGTAAAAAATGTCATAAACATCATCAGTAAAAATCTGTATTCACTATAGTACATTTATTTGACATATTTAGTTATCTGGCCTTTAAAAAAGCCAAATGTCTGTACCCACCATATGGCTTTGAATCAAACATCAGCTCACATGTTTTAATGTAAACAAAGCAGACGTTTTAGATCCCAATGCTACTTAAATGGCGGTTATTTTATGTTATTTTTTGTTTTCTAGCAAACTTTAAGAAATTACAGTACTTTTCCTGAGTCCCTGACATTAAAACATTTAATTTGAGCCCTTTTCCCTTTCCTGTGACTTGCCAAATGCCCACTATTGCTATTCAAAAATAAATTATCCTCCATGAGATTAGTATGGAAAAATGCAGGTTTGCTGCTACAGAAATTTGAAAATGAGATAGAGTAGGATTTACCTAAATTGGCCAAAGCATGTACTAATCATCTCATCAAAAATTTATATACAAGTCACATTGAAAACATTGTTGGTTCCACATGGTTTTGTTTAGATTTTCTCCGAACTGTCAAATCGCCACGTTGCGTTGTTTTGTTGTTATTCGTGGCAATCTTATAGGTTATTGAATGTTTAAAATATCGCCTATTTTTGGAATTTTCTATTTTTATTGAACTTTTTTACATAGCGGTTAAGTTCAAATTGATTAACATTTATTTTAGTTTGTTTAGCTGCTTGTTTATATTTTACTGGACCAATTTAGATAAGTTTTGAACAAAATATGAGACAAGCCAGATGCTGACTTGCAGCAAGTAGTAAGGGTTAATCATAAACAAACCTATTTTTCTTTGTACAGATTATTTGATAGTAAAATCTAAGACTATTAATCATGCCGCATCCATGACACAACCTCTCCGTGTTAATATATATTTATTTTGAAAAAGCCCATGAGTAATATTTTAGGTTGCGCAAGAGAACTTCCACGTGCAATATTGCATCAGAACTTTCGCTTTACTGCAAGTTTTATGCTAAAACAGATGTTTGTTAGCAATGTTTTTAGCACAGCTGGATTTTATGCTCAAGTTCGTAAGAAGATAATAGTATTACTCTATGATAATAGTTTGTTTACTTTCGTTTTGGCCAACTTACGTGAATCCTACTCTATCATAGGCTACAATACAATATATCTAAACTATATGAAGCCACATAACATGTTTTATCAAGATATGTTGAGGAATCAGAAAGCTATCCAATTTTATTTACCTCTCATAAAATTAACATCGGGAAAGAGAGAACACAGGTTTGCTGCCTCAGGAATTTGATGATTTGGGTATTTTAAGCCATAATCAAGTAGATGTTAACTGTATGAAGCCCTATGCCAGTTCTTGTCAGGATATTTTGAGGAATGAGCAAACTACACAACTATTTTTATTACCCATAAGGTTAACATGGAGAATGAGTATACAGGTTTGCTGCCATGAAAATGTAAAAATAGGGTAATTTAGGTCATAATTCAGTATATTTCAACTAAATGAAGCCACATATGAAGTTTTATCAAGATACGTTAAGAAATAAGGAAGATATAGAATTTTTTTATTTCCCATAAGGATAACATGGGAAATGAGTGTGCAGGTTTGCTGCCATAAAAACGGAAATATCGGGGATTTTAGACTAAAATGCATTAGATCTCATCTAAATGAAGCCACAAACCAAGTTTTATTAAGATATGTTGTGAAATAAACGAGATATAGAATTTTACTTATTTCCCGTAAGTTTAACATTGGGACAACGTACTGTGTTTACCACTTTCAATATCTCGGTAACCAATGGACATAGAGCAATGATTCAAAGTACCAAATTGTTTTTTTTTGAGCTGAATTCAATGGTGCCAAAACAAAATTGGAATATTTTTATTGTTCTATGTGAAAAACCAAAAAACTCATTTTTGAGGGGGTTTACCCCCTTTACCCCCCCCCTTCCAGTGGTCCAATCGGGCTGGTTTTCGAACTCATCCGAATAATTACTACTTTACACACCTGTGCCAAATTTAACTCCGATCGGACCATTTTTGCGAGCGCTATCGTGCTTACAGACACATAGATATCTATATATATACACACACACATATATATATATATATATATATATATATATATAGAAATTCGAACGAATTGCGTTTTTTGCTTCTGGGGCCCCTAAAACGAAAAGTTATCATGGTCTCAGGCTTAGGTCTTACCATGAGACCTACGGTAATAGCTTCTTCCCTATAGACGAAATTCGCTAAAACAGGCCCATAATCACAAAATAATGCCAGATAGTGACAAATAACCACCATCAGTCATTGTTGAGCTATTTACACATAATTTTCACCAATGTAAATGTTTTGGCCGCCACTTGGATCCGCCATTTTGAAATGAGGTAAGTTATTTCAAATATGAAGTTGGTATTGAGACCCATTATTTCAAACCATCGATATAAAACTACAGCAGTTTTATATCGATGTTTCAAACTGGCTTTTTACGCCGAATTCAATGCCGCAACCCGTTTTTAATTATAGTGTTTAGTTTTCAAGATATTGACACGTATTTTGATAAGGATTTTTGCGGACATTTGCCATCACTGATTAGTAAAAAACAAGTTTCACGACGTTTCGGGATCTGGAATCTGATCCCGTCTTCAGGTGGAAGAAAACCTAGAACATACAAGATTAGTAACACATAGCCAGGAAAACCTGGACAAACCCATATGGAAAAATTATATATTTAAATATATTTAAAATATATTTAAAAAGACCAAAATATATATAAAATATATTATCAAATATATATTATTTTAGTTTATATTTAAAATATATTTGAAATATATACCAGGATATATCAAAAATATATTTAGTAAAATATATTTTAGGAATATATTTTGAAATATATAATAGATATATTTCAATTCAAGTAAGAGTATATATTATGAAGTACTGTTAGTGAAATATATTTGAAATATATTCTTGTATATATTTTAAATATATTTAATGAAATATATTGTTGAAATATATTTTGTAATACATTACAAACATATTAAAACTGAAGTAAGACGAATATATTATGAAATACTGTTAGTGAAATATATTTGAAATATATTCATGTATATATTTCAAATATATTTAATGTAATATATATTTGAAATACATTTTACAATACATTACAAATATATTAAAACTGAAGTAAGACAAATATATTACGAAATACTGTTAGTGAAATATATTTGAAATATATTCTTGTATATATTTCAAATATATTTAATGTAATATATTTTTGAAATATATTTTACAATACATTAAAAATATATTAAAACTGAAGTAAGACAAATATATTACGAAATACTGTTAGTGAAATATATTTGAAATATATTCTTGTATATATTTCAAACATATTTAATGTAATATATTTTTGAAATACATTTTACAATACATTACAAATATATTAAAACTGAAGTAAGAAAATTATATTACGAAATACTGTTAGTGAAATATATTTGAAATACATTCTTGTATATATTTCAAACATATTTAATGTAATATATTTTTGAAATATATTTTACAATACATTAAAAATATATTAAAACTGAAGTAAGACAAATATATTACGAAATACTGTTAGTGATATATATTTTAAATATATTAACACCATATATATTTTATAACATATAATTATGAATATATTTCAAATATAACTTTAATTTTATATTTGGAAATATATTATTAAGAATATATTGCAAATATAAAAACAAATATATTTATAATATATTAAACAAATTGACAAGCATAAAATCAAAATATGCGGAACATCTTATACAGGGTATCTATAAAAGAACTCCGGGATTTTAAAAATTAATATCATAATAACTGTATAAGGCAGTGAAATGCAGTTAATTTCTTTGAAACGAGTAGCTCATAAGGTTTAACTCATAACAATTGGGAATGTTTTTGTCAAGAGGTGGCAGCGTTGCGGAACATTGGCCTTGAAACAACTTAGCGCGGCTGTCAAGTCCTGTCTGAATTCCTGCGCTAAAGGCAGCGCCGCAACAAAAGGCTCAATGCGTTATTTGGCTAGTATAAACTAAATCTGTCGTTACAGTAAAAAGAATCCTTCGAAAATTCGTGATGTTGACCACCTCAGGCAACGAATAATTAATTCTGTGGCAACCGCCCCCCCCCCAGAAATGTCAGCCAGGACATATAAGGAGGTGGAATATCGTTACAATGTGTTTTGTGCCGCCAAGGGAGCCCATTTTGAACTTTATGAAATTGCTAAAGAAAAATTCAAAATGCAACCTTTTAATCATGTATAAAACAGTTACATAAGCTTCTTGCTTCATAACAATATTTTGCCTCAAAACCCTGAAGTTCTTTTATAGATACCCTAACATAATTATACCAAACACATAATACATGCAGTAAACATAATTACATAATATGAAGTAAACATAATTACAACAATATAGATGAAAACTTAAAAGTACTGACCAGAATGAACTCATATAAAAATGACAAAGAAAAATTATATGTAAAATAATTGATATTTCTTAGTCAATTTTTATGCAATCCTATACTATATAGGATGTATTATATTTAAGGAAACACTATTGAAATACATCTCAATATACTGTCACCTAACACATAATGTAATGCCCTGTAATGCCCAATGCTAAATCAGATTATGTACGATTAACAAAGCATCTACCGAATGAGACTTTTAAAAATGCGGAAGTAAAAATAGCCTATGGAACTAAAAAATAATAATAATTCATTTGCTTTATAAGCGATCACAAGTAACGGCAGAAAAAAAAAAAGATGACTTGACGAAAGCAGGGGAGTGTATAAACTTAAATGTTGGAACTGCGATACGGTAACATCTATTTTGGACAAACTTTAGAATAAATTTTCTAATAAGACACAAAGAACATTTACAGTCTTCACCAACTCCTATGATAAACTTTAAGTACGCAACGTGTGTTAGATACAACAGCAACTATTTAATTACTGAATGCTATCAATTAAAACTAGACTAGTGCTACAACGCAAAAGCATTGAAACTCCTACTCCAAAAGGAAACAGCGTTCCCAATCAGGTTTACATCCTAAGTTATGCCGTGTCACCCATGAGTCGAATTGGCCGAGCGGGTTAAGGCGTTGGTTAGGTTAGAATAGGAAGTAGGCTTAGTAAGGGTAGGTAGAGCGAAGGTCCGGGGTTCGAATCCCAGCGGGGTCACACTTTTTTTGTTCATGAAAATCAAATGTAAGGCTAATATTATATATTTATATATCAATTTCTTAATTTTTTGTAGAGTTTTGACATTTAAATTGAAAAAAATCATATTTTGAAAAATATTTTGAAATATAAATTAAATTTATTTGTAATATATTTTTATTCCAAACAACAATATATTTACCTAAATATATTACAAATATAAAATAATATATTATTAACAACAAACAATAATATAATTTAAATATATTTTAGAAATAAATTATATATATAAATATATATTGAGTAAATATATAATTATATCTTTCTGGGTCCCATAATTTGTATATTTAAATATATTTCAATATATATTTCAAATATATGACGTTTTATTCTAAAATATATTATTATATATTTTTTAAAATATATTTTAAATATAAATTTTTCCATATGGGAAAACACAGCTAAAACAGAGAACTGTAAAAGCAGTCACGAAAACAATAAGCTGAAAAGAAAAACAATACACAAAATAACACAGGAATCACAAGTATCAAGAATCACCAGACAGGAGAGAGCACGTCCACACCCAATCAGAGCTGAGCTGAGACTGGTAGGAGGAAAGCAAATGGCGGCGGCAACGGAAATGGCGGCGCCCACAGCCAACCAAATCACGGCGCGCTACCGGTGGCGAAAACCTGAAACAGAGTCATGTGATATGCAAATTCCGTGTGTCTGTTTGTGTTTTTTAGTTAATTTTTAACCTGACTTTGCCCCTTGGCCTTGCTACGAGTTAACATGTTGTGAGAATTTTGAACAGAATTGTTAGTAATTACCCTATTTGCTGACACTTTATTTTCCCTGTCTTTCAATTCTTTGTTTAATATTGGTAGCCATACTGGCCTTATTTCAAGTGAAGATTGACTGATTGGTTGGTCTGCTAGTTTTATGTATGAAGCTTCAATTAGTTTTCTTTTGAAAAAATGAGGTTCGCGGTGTACTATTTTTGCTTCGTCAAAATTCATCTGGTGATTTTCAGACCAGCAGTGTTGAGCAATTTTTGATTTATCCACTAAGCCCTTCCTCGTGTTATCTTTGTGTTCTTTGATTCTAACATTTAAAGGTCTTTTTGTCTCGCCATAATACGGCCTAGAACAACTATTGCAGTTTATTCTGTAAACACAGTTTTTTTGATCTCTGAGTGCCATTTTTTGGTTTGGTTTTTACGAGACATTGCCTAAGAGTGTTTTGTGTCCTAAACGCGGTTCTAACTTTGAACTTCCTAGCAACTCTTCTAATTTTTTCCGATAATCCCGGCACATAAGGGATTGACATAGGAAAGAATTTTTCAGTGTTTTCTGACTCATTCTGTTTAGCCCTACGGGTTTTGCACTGTCTTATTACGGATTGAGGGTATCCATTCTTAGCCAAATCTTGCTCTACTTTTTTGATTTCCTGATTTAATCCATCTTGATTTGAGCAAATGCTCTTTGCTCTGTCAAATAGTGAGTAAGCTACCCCTTCTTTGACAGATTTTTGATGGTTTGATTGAAAATTTAAGTACTGCCCTGTGTGTGTCTTTTTTCTGAAAACAGTTGTCCTAAGCGTGTCCCTATCCTTTTCTACGCACACATCCAAAAATGCTAGTTTGTTTTGGACTTCCTCTTCCATTGTTAGGCGGATGGAAGGAGAAATACTGTTAAGATGCCCTAAAAAGTCTTTTAGTTCATCGTCTCCATGCGGAAATACCACGAAGGTGTCATCGACGTACCTCCACCAAATCTTCGGTTTGAGTTGAGCCAAAGACAAAGCCTTTTGCTCAAACTCCTCCATAAAGATATTAGCAAAGATAGGCGACAATGGCGACCCCATGGCCATCCCCTCATCTTGACGGTATAATTTACCCTCTAGTTCAAAATAGTTACATTGAGTGCATAATTCAAGCAGTTCCATAATGACGTTAATAGGAAGTTTAGTACGTTCAATTAGACTTTCATCTTTTTCGAGCCGATACTCGATTATTTTTAAGGTTTCAGGAACTGGGACATTCGTGAACAGACTTTCAACATCAAAACTAACCAGCTTATCCGTCTCAGCCAGCACTATGTCCTTTGACTTTTCAACGAAGTCTTTAGAATTTTTTATATACGAGTCAGTTTTTCCTACCAATGGTTTTAGGATGTCCAGGAGGACTTTAGACAGTTCCCTACACGGTGAGTCGCGAGAGCTAATTATAGGCCTAAGAGGTACATCAGTCTTATGAATTTTAGGTAACCCATACATGTGTGGGATTTTCGAGTGATGCTGTGTTAAACGAGTTCTTTGTTTATCAGAAAAAAACTGTGTTTGCTTCCTAAGAGTGCTTGCAACTTTACGTTCGAAACTTTCTGTAGGATCTTTATTTAGTTCAGTATATTTACCAGCTTGGAGAGTTTCCAATATTTTCTCTTTATATGTTACTGTGTCCAAGACAACAGTAGCGTTTCCTTTATCCGCGGGCAATATTTTGATAGTATCATCTTTCCCAAGGATAGATACTGCCTTGAATTCCTCTTTCTTTAGGTTGGGCTTTGGGACAGGAATTTTATTCAGTAAGAGGCTGGCCTCGCACCGAAACTGATCCCCCTGAGTCTCAGGGAGCTGAGACACAGCGGACTCAATCCCCGTAACAAAGTCAAGCGCCCTCACTGATTTAGGCACAACAGAAAAGTTCAGCCCTTTAGACAAAACCGAAATTTCATTTGAATTTAAATTTCGTGAAGAAAGATTCACAACCTGATTATTTGCATCATTAATCTGTTCATCATTTTTAGAGTTATTACTAATTTCGACAGGTCTTAATTTTTCTAGCTTAGATTGTTGCCTGGATTTAATATCAACCGATTCTTTGTCAAACCTATTTTGGATGCTTTGAAAAATGTTCTGAAACTCAGAACCAATTAAAGTTGCCAATTCAGATTTCTTATTTTCAATACTGATTTTGAGGGTTCCCTTTGCCGTACGATGAAAGTTTATTCTTTCAATAAGGAGAGATTTTGAAGCTGCAGACATTATTTTGCTGGCTTTAAAACTATTAAAAGGAGGTTTAATTCTGAAACTCTGCGGTATTAGATTTTCGAGTTTGCACTTAGTGAGAAAAGTTAAATGGTTGGTGTGCCTAGCCAACTTTAGGTGCATTTGTTCAAGTTCACTTAATTGATTACTTACTCCGGGTCCGTACCGAGAATCAATTCTTTGTTTGAAATTCATTGTTGGTGATGGTGATTTTATATTTCTTTTTTATAAATATAAAATCACCATCACCAACAATGAATTTCAAACAAAGGATATTGACACGTTTCTAATCAAAATCTAAATAAATATATATTTTTTAAAACCTAAGTTTTATACCTAAAAATATCCCAGCTGCATTGAGAGCTTCCCAGCTAAAATTGGAATACTCTTTACAGCCGGGGTTAAGCTTACTCATCTTCACCAAGAACGGAGTTATGTAACTAAGTCCTATTAATAGACGACGTGTGTTAATTAGAAGTCATCAATATCTCATCTTATCTCTCAGAGTGAAAAGTGTATTTGTGAGTAGTGCCAGTTGTGTTAAGTACGATATCAACATACATAGTTATAGATTTTTTATTTACATCTGAGTTCAATAATTTTATATATGCATTTCAAAAATTTACACACGCACTTTATTTGTAAAAGAATGATTATTCTCGTGACAATTTATTTCGTTGAAGTAGTATGTGAAATATGTGGTGAAGATACTTCTCAGGTTGGCAATAGGTTTTCTTTAATCCCAAATTAATTATTCTCGTTTTTTAAGTATGGTATATTTTTATGATAGTTGTTACGTTGTTAGTAGTAAAGCCAGTTTTACTTATTTTGTTTTTTTATATTCAGTTTGAGCATTTTGCAAAGCTTAGGTGAAATGTTTTTACTTGCACCTAAGTAAGTAAATACAAGTCCTTAAATACGGGTTGTTCATCAAGGAATGCCCCGCATTTCGGGAAGTAGGTCTTACTGGTCAGCTACCACAATCACCAACTTTAAATTTAAGATCTCCAATCGTTCTAAAAATGTAAAAAATACTCTGACAGAGGGAAAACCAAGCATTTTAGTATCCATGTTAAGAGAAACCTTTTCTTTAATTTTGTTTGCGGAATCAACTCCCAAAGTTTCTGACATACCTTTACGAACACCGTGTATTTATGCCTACCACAAAAATATTAGCTTGGTTTTTATCGTGGGGATATACAAACCCTGATTCATGATGTTCAAATACTCTATGAAGAATTATGTAACCAATGTTTGAATATACTTTAGTGGATGGTCATATAACCGAAATAGAGCCCATCTGAATTATTTTGAATCATCTTTCAAATTACATATAAAATCGCTCAACTAATAAATTAATTAATAGGCTACAGACCTTTTTCGTCGTCGATCCAAAGTTTTGTTATTCAGGATAACTAGTTTCGGGTCTCAATGACCCTTTTTCAAATAGTAGTAATTATAGAACACCCATCGTTAACGTCAGTTATGTGTATAAAAACTGTTTTAAAAGAACTGACGACAATAATGAGTGTTCCATAATTACTACCATTTGACAAAGGATTTTAAAATGGCTCATTGAGACCCGAAACTAGTTATACTGAATAACAAAACTTTAGAGTGACGACGAAAAAGATCTGTAGCCTATTAATTTATTTATAAGTCGAATTTCAATCCAGGAGGCAAACCATGAATAAAAACAAACCGATATAAGATGTATTACAAATGTTTAACCATGTCACATACGAATACAAAATATTAATTTAAACAAAAATGAAAAGAACTACTTTTATTAATAATTTACAAACTAAAATGGAAGGTTTCACAGTCACATATTCATTAATATCCTCAATATTACTGATAAAACACTTAAGAGCTTAGATGTTAACAGTTGTAAGTAAGTAAGGGTAAGTAAATAATTTATTGTTCATATGATAAAAGATACTTTTTTAGAATTTAATGTAAACAAAGAATATCTATAGTTTCAAATAAAAATAAATTTATTGTGTTTCAGGTTAAAACTGAAGATATCTATATATATGAAGGAGACGACTTCGCACAAGTTGTAAAAACTACTTTATTTATCGATAAAAGTTTATTAATTAAAGCCTTCTTTGACAATGTTAAACACGGCGAGGGTGCTCTGATTTTGTCTCCAAAGAAATACGGTAAATCAACAAATTTAAATATGCTTAAGAGATTTTATCAGATTAACATAGACGAAAATGGTAGTTTAATAGAAACCGAACGGTCATTCAACTACAACTTGTTTAAAGACAATTATTTGAAAATATATCGAATTAAAGATTTTTTCCACCATCACTTCGGGAAATATCCGGTCATCCACATAGATTATAAACCTCTCAACAATACTAAAACAGTGGAAGAATTTTTAGGAATATTCTTTGGACTAGTAATGATGAAGACGTTCACACAGCACACATATTTATTGAATGATACTTATATTTGGTCACTAAATAAAACATACAGTTGGGTCGACAAAGATAAGTTCACACGATATTTGGATCTTAGATTAAGTCATAAGTTGTCCGAGACCGATATACAAACCGGATTTAGTTTCTTGGCTAAGCTGTTGCATAAACGCTTCGAGAAGCAGGTAGTGGTGCTCATAGACAACTACGACGCCTTTGTGGACAGTCCTTTGTTCTCTCAGAACCCGAACATATTCCACCTGCTGAGCGCCGTGAACTGCGACCTGCTGCGGAGCTCCGGCGTGGGGAGGTCGCTGGTGACGGGGCTGCTGCGCTCTGGCGGGCAGGGCGTGCCACAGGGAGAGCTCCTGCCGTCCAACGTCGCCGACCGCGAGGCCCTGCACGCGTCGTTCGGGCTCAGCGGCCAGGAGCTGGAGGCCCTGCTCGAGCCGTACATTCAGAACGACGACGAGCGACAGCGAGCCATCGGCAAGATCGTCCACAGCTACAGCGGCTACGGTGTCGCTACGTTGGAGGCGGATGATGGAGGGATCCTGGCCACGCAGGGAGTCAGTGTCTGGTCCGTAATGCGGTACTTGGAGAAGGAACTCAATGTCGAGAACTTCAGCTCCCTGGTATAACCATGACGTTGGATGCCAATGATCTTAATATTCCTCTAACACGAGGGCATTACCTATTCCGTCTTGGAGAAAGAAATCAACGCTGGTTCAGCTCCGAAACTTGAGAGGAACTCAAGAGACAAGATCGAAATCGAGAACTTCAAATTTCTGGTGTACCACTTCCCTTCACGATTCTAGAGATCTAAAGATTGACACAACTCGCAGTTGCCAAATAAGGAGGAACCAATCAACGAGAATTTCCAAGATGAAATTCAACTTAACGTTGAAGGCTGAAGAAGAACTCAACGTTGGTACTATTACCTCCTTCTGCACTTCATGATGCTGGAGAGGACTGTTAGTACTTGAAGTCTAGCCTGCCTAGCAGTGTATTAATGCCGCACTCGGAGTTGGGAACACACTAACATGTCACAACGCATTCGTATGTAATTTCAGGGACCGGAGGAAGGATAGCCTCTATATCTGGGAAGTGAAAACTGCATCATCACATCTAAAACAAACGGATAATCGTAAATAAACGTCATACCTTTGACTCAAAGGAAAAGATCAATTCTGTATTTCATAAACTGAAATAGCAGTCCAACGACTCTAAGAACTTTGAGTCACGAAAGAAAGTTAATATCATAATAATATATTAACTTGCAAAGATGTAAAATGCTTGATGAAGAATGAATGTAATTTAAAAACAAATATTCATCATTCAAATTACCTTAGCCTTAATAATACTTGGCTATTGACCTTAACAAATGTTCAATATAACTCTTTTGAAAGTCACGGCTAGAAATAAAGATTTACATACCAACTATGTATTAAAAAGCCTTTTTTGAAATAAAAGCTCTTAAACGAAGATTATTATTAAAACATTATTACATTAGTTGAATTACCAAAGCATCAAAATTATGTTTCTATGTTTCACGTGCTTTTGACAGAATTTATCTTCAGATGTAATAAAATGCATTCTAGAAAGAAAATAATTTATTTATACAAAAATTCAAATCAGGGAATTTTTAATTTCGTTTGGCTAAGTACAACTTGTCAATTTTTTTACATCAAAGACATTTCGAAGGGATTTGATCGTGACCATTATGTTTTGTTGAATTTAATGTTTCAATCATAATGTTTTTGTTGAAAGCACACTTCTTACGGAAACGCCAAATTTTATCTAAATAGGCCTAATCTGGTTAAAGTACGCAAATAATGATATCTGTATGGAGAGAGCGCTCATTGGGGCTAATTAATGAACATTGCGGCACTTAGTGCTTGAATAGACCTCTGTCTACAGAATCCAGGACGTGTTCATTAGTTCTGATGGAATTCACAACCAGTGTTCGACGGCCAGTAATGTCATTTTCAATCAGTTAAATCCAAGCAATTAAACCAAGTTAAACAGTATTTAAAATCGTGTAGGTATCAATTGAGTAAATTTATCATTTTTCAGTTAAATGATTTATGAAATTCCCTTGTCAATCAGTTACTTTCCATCACGAAGGTGCTAGCTGCATTTATTTATTTATTTATTTTTTAGACAACCCTAAAAATAATTTCATCTTGTGTATCTGCAATTTAATCAGTACTTTGAAGATGTCAGTTGCATGATTAATTTCTTCATTATTCTAAATTGTATATTAAAAGTCTACTTTGCGGCCTTAAAGGCGTATATAGACCAAGTCTCTATTCTCAGAACAACAGGCAGGGACTCAGAACCAGGAGTAAGTTTCTCAGCAAATAAATGCTGTACACACTTTATTTTTATATAAGATTCTTCTGAGAAACCAGTGTTGAGGGAGCGCATGTTCAAATTGATCAATTCTGAGATTGCGCGCTCGTAGCCCCACACCCCCCTCCCTACAGGCTAGTTTCCAGAAACAGTCCATTCCTACGGTCAGACTTATGGTTTTCTCAAAAGTTACGGGTAGTTTGGGCTTTATATATAGATGTTTTGGCTGTTCAGCAAACCCAGGAATACGTTATTGAGTTACAGATTTTTTCTACTTTAATTGAAGTACTGACTAACATTTAGTCATTTTGTTTTACAACGCTTTTTACTTTCCACTTGTCTGCAGGAAAACTTTTGTTTTTACATTACTGTACTTTAGTTACAAGTACAAATACAATTTGTAATTTGTTAGAGCAGTACTGTCTTAATCAGAGGTACCATGGCAATAGCACAGGTTTAGTGGCAGGCAAAAATCAACTAATAAGAGCATTACAGGAGAGGACCAGTTTCAGTCTGGATCGTTGGCCTGATTTGCTACTGAGGAAATCCATAATTCAGTAAAACTTTTCATACACTATTACAATTCTCTACCAAATATCCTGAAGTTTTTATAGTACACGTTTTATCGGTTTCCTAGTCAATATCTAGGTTTGTTTGTTAATAATTAATTAATCATCACAAAATCACAATCAAAAATTTTAAATACGCTTGGGGTTTAGTTCTTAGCGATTTAAATAACTTTTAAAATCGATGCCGTTGGAAAGGGCTCAGCACCAAGTTATGCAAAGCACAATATTAATTAATGTTAGCCTTAAAGAAGAGCCCTAGACGCCCTAAAAGACAGTATGTTAGTACGATTTTTTTTTTAGATTTAACACTGGTTTAGACGTTTTAAGTAAAATAACTGGATGGATTGAGCAGAGTTAAAAAATGCATTTCTAGAACAAATCCAATTATAGATGAACATAAATACCCCCGTTGCAGTAGACCTGCATACTCAGCGAATTTCAAATGTAAAACAACATGTTTCAATCCAACATGGCGAGATTTGACATGTTTTGTAAGCTCCATAAGAATAACATGGGGAATGAGTATGCAGGTTTGCTGCTACAGGTATTTTAAAACTGGGTGATTTTAGTTTAATATTTAGTAGATCTGAACTAGAAGAAGACATTTATCAAGTTTGTTCAAGATATGTTGAGAAATAAGCGAGATATAGAATTTTACTTATTTCCCATAAGGTTAACATTGGGACAACGTACTGTGTTTACCACTTTCAATATCTCGGTAACCAATTGACATAGAGCAGTGATTCAAAATACTGAATTAACTTATTTGTTTTTTTAGCTGAATTCAATGTGGTAACAAAAATTGGATTATTTTAATTTTTCTATGTAAAAAACTCAAAAACCCCATTTTTGGGGGGCTTACCCCCCTTTACCCCCCTTCCAGTGGTCCAATCATGCTGGTTTACGAACTCGACCGACTGATTACCACTTTACATGTCTGTACCGAATTTCATTTAGATCGGACAATATTTACGGCCGCTATCGTGATAACAGACATACAGGGTGAGTTTTAAATGTCCCCCCCCCTTACTTTTTTTTACATTTCTAAAAATAACTATCCCAGACCCCGCCCAAACATTATTGGGTAGTAAGTACCTCGTTTTGAGGGGGTACTCATTTTCGGCCGCCATCTTGGATCCGCCATATTGGATCCAAAATAATTTTTTCAAATGTAAAAGTGGTGTTGTGACCCATCATTTCAAGCTAGAGTTTTTCACTGATTACAATGCCGCAATCCGTTTTTTAATATCTCGATTCGTTCTCAAGATATGAGTACTTTTAATTTATTTATTTTCAACCAATTTTAACATTACAAATTGATAAAATAGGCCCATAACCACAAAATAATGCTAGATAGTGACGAATAACCACCATCAGTCATTGTTGAGCGATTTACACTTAACTTTCACCAATGTAAATTTTTTGGCCGCCATCATGGATCCGCGATTTTGAAATGAGGTAAGTTATTTCAAATATGAAGTTGGGGTTGTGACCTATCATTTCAAACTAGTTTTTTGCGCCGAATTCAATGCCGCAACCCGTTTTTAGCTATAAAAATTGGTTTTTGAAAAATTAATACTTTTTGAGATTTTTATTAGAAATTTGTCAATATCTTGAAAACTAAACATGATAATTAAAAACGGGTTGCGGCATTGAATTCGGCGTAAAAAACTAGTTTGAAATGATGGGTCACAACCCCAACTTCATATTTGAAATAACTAACCTCATTTCAAAATGGCGGATCCAAGATGGCGGCCAAAAAATTTACATTGGTGAAAGTTAAGTGTAAATCGCTCAACAATGACTGATGGTGGTTATTCGTCACTATCTAGCATTATTTTGTGGTTATGGGCCTATTTTATCAATTTGTAATGTTAAAATTGGTTGAAAATAAATAAATTAAAAGTACTCATATCTTGAGAACGAATCGAGATATTAAAAAACGGATTGCGGCATTGTAATCAGTGAAAAACTCTAGCTTGAAATGATGGGTCACAACACCACTTTTACATTTGAAAAAATTATTTTGGATCCAATATGGCGGATCCAAGATGGCGGCCGAAAATGAGTACCCCCTCAAAACGAGGTACTTACTACCCAATAATGTTTGGGCGGGGTCTGGGATAGTTATTTTTAGAAATGTAAAAAAAAGTAAGGGGGGGGACAATTAAAACTCACCCTGTATATATGTATACTAGTAGCTATACCCGCAGCTTCACCTGCTGAAAATATAACTAATTTTAACCATGGGGGGCTGGTAATTCCACCCTAGATTGAAATAAGCTTGTGTAATGTTTCCTCAAAACATGTTTCTCTCGTGATTAGCAAATGTTATGAATTAGTTTCCTCCCATTTGCCAACCCAGTATATAAAACAAAAAACGCTAAGGGCAGGTTATCGACTTAACATTAATCTGAATTTAGCGCGTTTTTAAAAATATTCGGAAGACTGTAAGTATATAGACGGTAAATGCCTTGGCCAAAAATACTATTTCCCAGACGTTTCTCAATTGCATTGAAGATCAGATAACTCAGCTATCGATAAGGCAAAATATTGTAGTGATAGTTTGGTTTTGGAATTTACACCCCCCATCATCTATGCAGTCGTCAAGGCATTTAAATTTACATCCATTAAATCTAAATACTTCACATTTAACATGGGCTTTATATGGTATAACTGACGCCAATTCTTGGGGCCCAGTGCGGTGGATGCGCGGTAGCAAAAACGGCTTGTGCGCATGCGCGACAAACCGTCGCTAGAGCGCAGCACTGTCATTCTGCTCTCACTACATGTCGTCACTACATCGCGTGTCACTACATGTCGTCCTAAAAACATTGACCGACGGAACATTGATTCTTATTGACGATTAATGATATGTTTTAACTCTATTCAATAACATAAAATATTTCATAAGTATTTATTACAGCGTCTTGATACTCTGAACAACGATTGACACAGAGGCAGTAACTACGTGCGAGCTGCCGAATATACACAGCCAGGCTAGCACACTGTCGGCCGCCGCTGCCACTACTACTCCCCCTCCTCCCAGCCTACCCACTCCCCGCCCCATGCACGGACTGGGCCCCAAGAATTAATTGGCGCCAGCTATACAATAGAGTTGTTTGCTTATAACTACAAAACCACTAAAGATAGGAGGTAGGTTTAAATTGAAAAGTTGTTTGTCTTTGCAAGACCTGTAAAATGATGTGCTATTAGACATATGTTGCCATTAATTTTTTTTATTTTCAGGGCTACCAACATTAAAACAAAATATAATTGACTGTCAAAAACTTTTATTTTTTAAATATTGGCATGTCGCATATCAAATTTAAGCTGACTTTAAGATGATTAATAATTTTTAAACAGAACAAAAATATGTTTTATGGTTCTCGAGATACAGGGTAAACCGTAAATACCAACATTTTTCACAAAAACAGCCGCCATTTTTAAATGGATAAAGATAAATTGATTCTGTTTTCACCAAATTGTTTGTCTTGTCTAGAGCTTTAAAATTATGCACAACATGACACATGTTTACATTAGAAAATTCCGAGATTCGAACCTGTGACCCCCGGTTTTTGGAATACCCTACCGGTTTTTGGTAGTTTAAAAAGCTTAAAAATATTTTTACGTTGTTCCTTGGAGTCGATTTAGTGGGAAATGATTTTATTTCATCCTTATAGGACTACTAGTTTGTCCACAATCCGTTTGAGACACCCTAGGTGAGACACCCTGTATATATATATATATTTTAATGATACATAATTTATTAACAGAGTACCCTTTTTTTAGTTTATAAACATTTATTTGACGACTAGTTTCGAATCATTAGATCTTAGTCATGTCATAATAACCTCACTTTAAAATAAATAGATGCAGGTCTTGGGGAATATTCATATATCTTTCTTAATGTACAGGGTTTCCATAAAATAATGGTGGGGTTTAAAAATGAAATAAAAAGAAAACGAGTAAAGTTACAAAAAACTTATTTATTTTGTTGAATTTCTGACATTAAAAAGATTTTATTCATAGCTAATAAACTTTAACATGGCCACAATTTCTTGCTCTAGAGACGTCCAAACGATGATCTGGTCTACCAGGCCTACTTTGCTTTTTAACTGAACCGGTGTTAATGAACTGCTTACTCCAAAGACGAATTCATGAAGTGGAGCTTTGTTAAATTAAATGTACTACTAAATGCCCGTTGTACTAGAGCCACTGACTTTAGTTCACCTAACAACAATACACACTCAGCCTTTTTTTTTATCAGAAAACATGTTTGTAAAAAAACACAACTTAAAGTTTATTTCAAAGAATAAGGTTATTGGTTAGCACAAAAATCAACACAGCAGTTTAATTAATGTAAACAAAACTGTTTGAGCTATTTGATGTAGGTGTACCAATATGAAATATTTAGTTCGCCTTATAATAGTTTGGCAGACAGTTAAAACCCCACCATTATTTTATGAAAACCCTGTATATTTCTATATATTTATTTTTTCTTTTATTTTCCAAATTATAAATCTGATCGAAGATTGGATTTTCTTGATTAATGTGTATTGTGTTCAACAAATTACTAGGGTTCTTTTTATGATTAATATATATATATTTAAATCTTCTTTTACAAATAGTTTTTCTTTTTCTCTTTCGCATTCTAATACAGTAAGGTTTTCTCCCATATTTTTGTAGCTGTGTCTTGTTTCTATTAAGTGTTCTGCGTAATTGATCTTCATCTTTGTTTTGTTTCCTGATTTTAGAGCTTGTATGTGTTCTTTGAATCTTGTCGAAAAACTTCTACTTGTTTGACCAATGTAATATTTTTCGCAGTCGCTGCAATTAATTTGGTATACTCCTGCTTTGTTAATATTATTCGTTTTGTTTTGAAAAAAGGGTACTCTGTTAATAAATTATGTATCATTATAACATATTAGTAGCCCTAATCACAATAATCAATTGTTCAATATATATATATATATATATATATATATATATATATATATATATATATATTGATATATGAAGATCACTGATGAGGGCTACTATTACATAAGTAATTAAAATTAAAATGAGTACCCTGTTTTATAAATGATTTTATTCGCACTAACGCGTTTCAACTATAATAGTCATGATCACAGTGCTGCATGTTTTACATAGCCTTATTCTATCAATTAAATAAATATTATCCTTAAATTTTATACAACAGTCAGCTGTTCACTATTCTATTCTTTCATGGTGCAATTGGTCTTTTCATATTTATAATTTTATCGAATATGGAGTTTTTTTTATCAGTGTTGTGTTTAAAATATTTTCTTTATCCTTTTTATAGTTTTCGTAGACATGATATTCCTCTTTAATATTCATTTGTGTCCTTTTTGAAATACGTCAAGAATGAACATGTTATTTTCACAATTCTTGTATTTATGGTCTTTTCTTAGAATATGGTCGGCGAAATTGGATTTTTGAGTCGTTTCGTTGTCCGATTTAACTGCCTGAATATGTTTTTTGAACCTACTGTAGTGACCACTTTTGTAAAATATTTTTAATTTACCATATGGTTTTATTTACAAGACAGGAAAATTCGTTCAAATCCTCTTAAGAATGACTCAACAACAAATCCTAGTGTCACTACAAGACATGGACGCCCGATAAGAAGACCACTACGTTTTACCTCCGGTACCCTTCTAGGGGGGAGTAATGTAGTGACCACTTTTGTGAAATATTTGTAATTTACCATATGGTTTTATTTACTATTTTTTGTTTACATTCATTACTTAAATATTATACTAGACAATATAAGTTTACTTTAATAAAGTTAATAATTGTTTCAACCAAGAGTTTTCTGTTAACTTTACTACGTTTGAAATTTCTGCCAGTTTGGCCTATATAATATTTCGGGCAATCGCTACATTTTATTTTGTAAATGCCGCATATTTCATATTTGTCTGTATTGTCGTGTACTTTTGAAAACTTGTTGATTAAATCGAAAGCGTTGTTCCTTGTTCTAAATGCTATTTTATAATTTGATTTCTCAAATGTTTTTCTGATAGCTTTATTCATTGTTGTGCTATATGGTAGGCATAAATAATCGGTTTTTGATTAGCTTAAATTTAAGTTGTTATTGTTCTTTTTCTTTATTTTATTTCTTATCATGTTGCCAACTAAATTTGTCTTGTGTCCATAAATTTTTGCTAGCATTTTTATCGTTTCTTTTTCAATATTGTAATCTTTTTCGTTCATAGGAATATTAATAATTCTGTTAATAAGACTATGGAAAGTTGCCATTTTGTGCTGCCATGGATGGTTAGAACTTGCTAACTTGATAATTATCAAGTTAGTTTGTGTAGGTTTTCTGTAAATTTTGAATTTGTGCTTTTGGTTTTCGTTTTTAATTGTTATATCTAAAAAGTCGATTTCAGATTTTTGTACCTCCATTGTAAACTTTATGGAGTTGGAAATGGTATTTAAGTATGTAAGTAGCTCATCTGGAGTTTGTTCGTCATTTTTATATAGGCAAATAATGTCATCCACGTATCTATACCAGTAAACAATCTTATTTTTTTAGAGAATTTGATGAGTTTATTATTTTAGTTAACTCTAAGTATTGTAAGTATATATTAGCTAGTAAACCTGACAAAGGTGAGCCCATGGCCAATCCTTCTTTTTGTTGGTAGAATTTCGATTCATATTTGAAATTGCTCTGTTTGACCGTTATTTTTGTAAGAGACATTATATCTTGAATGTCTCTCTTAAATAGATTGATATTTTGTGATAAATTGTCTTCGAGGATTTTCATTGTTTCATCAACTGGTATGTTTGAATACATGTTGGTAATGTCAAATGACATTTTATATATATATATATATATATATATATCAGAAAGTAGAACAAATACCCTTTTTTCATGGTTTTTTTTGCAACATGTTTCGACTATGTTGCAACAATAAACTATGACTATAGACGAAACATGTTGCAAAAATAAACCATGAAAAAAGGGTATTAGTTCTACTTTCTGATATAATTATAATAATATCCCTTACCAGTGAATCACTATACAAATATATATATATATATATATATATATATATATATATATATATAGAATGGAAAGTTGCTAAACCAAGATCACTGATATGTCTATGCTTTTTTTTTGTCTATGTATGTATAGATATATATGTGTGTGTGTATACAAATTCGAACGAATGGTGTTTTTTGCTTCTCGGGGCCCCAAAATGAAAGGTTAACATGGTCTCGAGCTTAGGTCTTACCATAAGACCTACGGTAATAGCTTATTCCTTTAAGGAAATTCGCTAAAAACAATTTTCTACTAAATACAAAATCCTATACTCTTATGCGAGCAATGTTATCTTGCGTGCTTGGTTGTATGTTTGTTTGCACAACGATCACAAAAATGGCTCCGAGGATTTCCTTAAATGACTGGAAATAAGTCATTTATGACTCAAAAACGTCTTTTATGCAGATTATTTGGCCAGAGAAAGTCTAATAACGTAATAAATCGAATTTTAAAGCTGTAAAAGTTTAACACTGGCCTTATGGGTTTTGCCGTGATAGCAACGAAAATAAAAAAGGAAAGAGTAAACAAATGAAGTAATCATAACAGCTGTTTGGAATCTACAGCCATGAAGGGAAAATACAGCAAATGGGATGAAGAGACCATTGACTGAAAATATATGGTGATACTACTAAATCTCCTAGTACGAACTTTGTGAAAAGTTGCCTTCCTACGTTTGTCAATATAGATGATTCCTTGTTTCCGAACGTAACAATGTGTTCGTCCATGAAGCCTCAGTGCAAGTTAATGGCAACGTAGCACCTATGGGTTCGAATGACCTTCTTACGACCACATCTGTTGTTTACTTTAATTTAGGAGACTCTGAGGATAATATTTACTTTGTTAACGTCACCAGTTTTATGACCACGGTCTTTGGTTTGTCTCATCAAAATTTATTAAAACCTCAAAATATTCATTCAAAATCTTAACTTCCAAGAGCTAAATTTAAATTTACTTTGAAACAATTAGAGTCAATTAATTAGTATCGATGCAAATATGCAGTATAAAAGCATGCTTGAAATACTCTGAGTTCTTATATTTCTGAATATATATTCTAGAATAATACCAACTACTCTGACAAAAATGAATCCAAATAATAACAATGGAACTTTCCGATATCAGCACCGACGTAATCGTTCTATTGTTCACAGTCGATTGGGCCTAGTCATAAATCATCTCCTTACCCCTAACTCTACCCTCCCAAATTATATTGCCTTTAGGTCTTTATCAGCTTAGTAGGCATACAGTAATGGAATATTTTTTAGCAAAAGTGGGTTTATTTGTACAAAAACTAAACTTTTACAATCTATTTTAAGAGTATTATGAGACCGAAATTAACTATTTTTGTTGTTGTTGTTTTTTACTAATCAGTCCGCAAAAATCCTAATCAAAATATAAAATCACCATCACCAACAATGAATTTCAAACAAAGGAACGAAATTAACTCTTAAAAGTGCTGTACTTGCCCAATACACTTTACTTACTTTTGTGTTAAAACTGTTCAAGTATCAACCAACTAAAACTGTATACCTACTTTTGCACCCCTCTGAATATATTATGAAACATAAAGAAACCCCTAACAGTGTCCTTAATACTCTCATTAATTCCAAAAACCCCAATATTTCATAGAATATAGAATGTAAAAATAAAAATGAAATAGAAGGATTTCAAAACATTCCCTTCTTTACCAATAGTGTATATACATATGTTAATTTTAATATGTTTACTTTTAATTTTGTTTATTTACACTTCATAATTTTACTATCTTAAAACCAACAACTTGACCATGTAATTTTAAAAACCTTGATAGTGTGCTTGGATCTCAAAACATATAAAACACGATAGCGGCCGTAAATATGGCCCGATCTAATGAAATTTGGTGCGATTGCGTAAATCAGCCCAATTGGACCACTGCAAGAGGGGTTAAGGGTGATAGACCCGCCCAAAAATGTTTTTTTATATATAGAAAAATAAAAATCATCCAATTTTAGCCCCATTGAATTCGGCTAAAATAAATTAACAAATTAGTATCTTGAATCATTGTTCTACGTCAATTAGTTACCGAGATATTGAAAGCGCAGTAAACACAGTACATTGTACCATTGTTATCATTATGCTAAATAAGTTATATTGTATATCTCACTTATTTCTCAACATGTCAAAGTAAAGTTTGGTTTTTGGCTTCATCTATGTGAGATCTATCATGTATTACCCTAAAATCCCCGATTTCTACATTTCCGTGGCAGAAAACCTGCATACTCATTACCCATGTTATCCTTACAGGAAATTTAAAATATCTATTTTTCCCTTATTTCTTTAAATATCTGGATACAATTTTGTATATGGCTTCCTCTAGTTACCGTCTACTCAATATAGAATAAAAACCACTTAACTTTTATATGCCAGTGTAAGCAAACATACTCATTCCTTATGACATTCTTAAGGAGATAATAAAACATGCTATCCATATATTGGTATGTTCGATAGAAATTTTTTTCAACGCATTTGAAATTTGATGAGCGTGTAGGTCTGCTGAAACGGGGGTAGTTATGTGCATAATGCCATTAATTTTCGAGGCTACTCATTCAGGTTTTTTTTTTCAAGCAAACCCCTATAGGCTATTTTAGTACATAACGTGGTGATTATAATTATTATATCACATTAAGCAATTTTAGCGAATTTCCCCTATAGGGAAGAAGCTATTACCGTAGGTCTCACGGTAAGACCTAAGCCCGAGACCATGATAACTTTTCGTTTTGGGGCCACCAGAAGCAGAAAACACCATTCGTTCGAATTTATATATATATATATATATGTGTGTGTGTGTGTGTCTGTCAGCACGATAGCGGCCGTAAAAATGGTCCGATCTTAATGCAATTTGGTACAGACATGTAAAGTGGTGATCTCTCGGACGAGATCGTAAACCAGCCCGATCGGATCACCGGAAGGGGGGGTAAAGGGGGATAAACCCCCCAAAAATGGGTTTTTTGGGTTTTTTACATAGGAAAATAGAATTTATCGCATTTTTGTGGGCACCATTGGATTCAGCTCAAAACAACAAACAATTTTGTATATTGAATCACTGCTCTATGTCCATTGGTTACCGAGATATTGAAAGTGGTAAACAGTACGTTGTACCAATGTTAACCTTATGGGGAATAAGTAAAATTCTATACCTCGGTTATTTCTCAACATATCTTGATAAAACTTGGTAAATAGCTTCTTATAGTTCAGATCTATTGAATATTGAATCAAAACCACCCAGGTTAAATATATGTGTAGCAGCAAACCTGCATACTCATTCCCCATGTTATTCTTATGGAGCTTACAAAAACATGTCAAATCTCGCTATGTTGGATTGAAATATGTTGTTTTGCATTTGAAATTCGCTGAGTATGCAGGTCTGCTGCAACGGGGGTATTTATTACATTACATATCGTGTAAATTATGTTAAAATACATTAAAATACAATAATTTTTCAGATTGCATACATTAAATGTGCATGGATAAGTTATGTTAAACCTATTTAGACTTTAAAGTATAGTTAACCAAACTTAATCAACATGAATAACTGTTAAGAAGAATGCAGATTAAATAAATAATATCAGGAAACTGACACCTATTTTCTCCCTAAAAGTCATTTAAAACCAAAAAAACTGATATAAGAAAATAAAACAATTAAACAGTTAATTATCTCACAAATACATGCCAAATTTTATCAATATTTGTTAACAATTAACAGTGATATCGGTTTTTGAATATTTGCCATAAGAACATTGGACAACGTACTGCGTTTTTTTTTTTTTTTTGTTTAAAGAGGGCCATGGCTTCACTTGGCCATGGTGTTGCAACGCAGCAGAATTAGCTTATTGTGCACCCTCAGTCAACAGGGCTTCACTCTCCGTCAAATCGCAAGGTCCTTAATGAACCTTGAGGTCTTCTTGACGAAGGTACAACTGTTCGTCACAGCGCTTCCGTATGAAGATTGCTTAGAGCTGCGGCCGGGAGTTGAACCCGGGCCGGCTGAGTGAGAACTCAGAACGCTGCCAACTAAGCTACGGCGCCGAGACGTACTGCGTTTACTGCGAAACGAAAATATCAATTATCGCCGCAACTAGTTGACGTAGACTAATAATTCAAAATACTGGATTATTTAATTTTTCTAACCAGATTTAATGGTTGCAAGTATATTTTCTTTAGATGTTACAGATTTTGTGAAATTAAAAAAAAATTTATACTTAAGCTCCAATAGTTTTTGAACCTGATGAATTTTTTAGTCATGCGGGTTGTGTCATTTTGTTTGTCATTTTAAGGACAAAACTATGAAATTTTTATCAAAATCGGTAGAGCCGTTTTTTAGAAATTTGGATTTTTGTAGTTTTTATAGGGTAAATACCCTTAAAAATCATCAATATATATATATATATATATATATATATATATATAAAGAGATGTGTGTTGGTATATTTCGGGCTACATCCAAAACTACATGTCGTAGATACCTGATCTTGGTGTCAAATTAAAGCTTAAAATCTCATGATGTGCACTATGGTGGTTTGGTTGTGATATCTTTAAGGCACAGGATAATCCGAAAGGGAACCATGTCAAGGGTTTTGAAAGTTTGTTTAATAGTTACTATGGTTACCATTTGAAATAGCTACTGAATTTGAAATAGCTGGTTACTAACAGAATTCAGCACTGAGGAACAACAAGCAGAAAATAATCTCCCGGGCAAAGCCGGGGTTATCAGCCAGTCGAAAATAAAAAATGAAAGAATCACCGGAGATACCGTGGTTTCATTCCTAAATGCCAAATTTCATGAAAATCTGACTATTTGTGTTGTTTCTAACTTTGCTTACACACACACACACACACACACACACACACACACACACACACACACACACACACACACACACACACACACACACACACACGGACGGACGGACGGTCGGACGGACGGACGGACAGACACCACTCCGAAAATCACTTTTTTGGATTCAGGGAGCACTAAAACGTATATATCCACTAACAACTGTTATTCGAAAAAATTGACGAAAACGTTACTTTCTCCTTATACTATGTAAAGGAGGAGAAAGTAAAAATTAAAAATTTCCTTTTTTCTTGCCTGGGATATTTTGTGGAATAGATTAGAAATAACCCTCTAAGAAGGAAAGTTTACAAATCATCAGGTATTAATAGCTGCGTTGGCGATCAACAACGAGCAGAGAATAAAAAAAGGAGTAGACTCGGTGAGGTGAGGCTGTCCCAGCACAATATACAGTAGTCCCCGATGATAATTCTGTTTTTTGACTTTACAAACAAAAACTGGGCCAATATTTGCAATTGAATTTAGTTTTAGAGCTTTTAGACAAAATTTGTCAAGAAAAGTATGTATTAAAACATACTTCAGAATTTCAGGTTGCGGAGTGGTTATCGTTCCACCAATGACTTTACAATTAACTATGCCAAGAAGATACACATAGCCCTTTTTCTATTGTGTGCTCACTGGAACAAATTCAAAGCCGCGTATTTTAACTTGAATGTGCATGAATTACTAATATGTTCAAAGAAAAAGGTACTTTGTTGCTTTTTTTACTAACAAAGGCAAGCTGGATCCTTTTGGCTCTTTGAAAATAGTCCACTTGTTTCTGCTAGACGTCATGAAGCCACGTCGCTAGGACTCATGAAATTTGTCAAACTGCAAAATGATAAATTAAAAATGCTTAAGGGATGGGGGAAGGGTGAGAACCCCGATGGAATTAAAATAAATTGGGCCGAACATACCCCAACCTAATTACTAATTAGGTTCCTAATTAGGTTCTAATTAAGTTTGTAATTTCTAATTTCTAATTATTGTCTTAAACAACCTTCTGGCAACGACCGAAAATGTATTCACCCTTAAATTTCTCACGATTTTATTAAGTGGCGGATTGCAAAGCCGGGAATTGTTATCTTTTAGATTGTCTTGAACAAAACCAGTTGACACGTATTTTGGAGTTTAAAGAGAGTGTATTATATGACCCCATCCTTCAGCCTTATTGTTTGATTATTCTCAATAGCTTCAGTACATGTATTGAACCAGTAGATACCAGTAGATGTATTGTCAATACATGTATGCTTCAGTACATGTATTGAAGTAGCTTCAGTACATTTTGACTAAGGGGCCGGTCTACCTCAGCTGGGATTTCTCAGTACGATGTTGCTTCCCGCCGCTAGGAGCGCTAAACAGGTCCACGCCACAGACGCTGAGTGTCCAGCCCCCGAGAGAGGGGCAGCTCGTGGAGGGAGGGGTAAATTGGCAAGATGGCGGCTGTGAGCTCCTCGCGCTGGCGTTCGGCTACGCCCGCACGCACACTCCCTGCCGGTCCCTGCTGGAGCTTCTAACCGCGCGGGCCTAAACCCCACGTTGCTCAAATGTCGATGAGTAGCGCCACTGTTCCGAAACTTCAGCCCTTTACTGTTTAAAATTCTGAGGCTTGTTAACAAATATAGATAAAAATCCCTTTAATTTGACACCTCAAACGCTAAAATCCGCTTAGCCGTTATTGCGGTTGGACCGAAAAAAACCGCTTGCGTATTAATATATAGATACTTATTTCATCCTTTCAAATAAAATTATAGTTTGCCGAAAAGGGCTACAGTTTCCACGACTGTCTTTTGTAACAGCAAGTAATTCTCACAGTATTTTCCTTAGCACTCTGTTAATATAACTTTACATTGATATATCGATGATAACATTGCCAATGAAAATGTGAATATAATATTGACATTGGGATGTTACCTAAGTTTTTATGTTACTTTATCAACAACTGGATAGTATAATAGCCTACTAGTAGATATACTCGCGGCTTCGCTCGCTGAAAGAATAAAAAAATTAATGTTTGGTTTATTTATACGTCATTTGTAATGCGCAACTTTTACAAATTTCCAAATAGACTAACGATTTCAATAATTTTATCTGAACGATACATTTTTAAGCGCTTGATTACAAACTTAAGGTTGCATCTCCATCACAAATGGACATGGTACGTTTTCTTGATGAATTTTCCTTTTTCGCTCAAATGTTATGAATTGGCTACCATGCGCAAACATAATCAAATTTTTCAGTTTAGCCTTAAGAATACTGACATGTCCTAGTTAATCTATAATTTAACTTAAAAAATTGTGTTTCATATAGTTTGAATAAAAAAGTATCAACTTCAGGGATTTAAACTCAGAACTTTAATTGCACCGCCCTTTGCCCTAAAACCTGTCGGAAAATTTGGCATAAAAGAATAAGAGGCATGTGATGTATAACTGATGTAAATACCACAAATTTAAAGGCCGCAAATTTAAATACTGCAATAGGAGGACTCTATATACCTAACATCAGAATTTAGTACGTTTATTAATATACCAAAAACTGTTAGAAAGTAGAAAGTATATAAAACTAATGTGAAGGCCAAAAAATGAAGACACCTAATTCTCCAATTTTTCAATCATATTGGAGATTGAATTACGGTTGTAACAGCTTGAGGCGAAAATTTTCGGTACAAATAGTATATTTGATTGAACACAGCCTAAATCGTACCCGGCCAACACGTAACCCTCCTAAAATTTAGTTCAGAAAAACCCGGATTCTATAAAAAATAACGGAATGATATGTCCATTCAGTCTCAATACTTTAGTTTGATTAGGCCTACTTCAGGTGATCCGTAAAAAGCGAGTAGCGTAGGTTTGTGGCATCTGAAAAATATTTAATATAAGATAAGCGTGTTGTACAATTTATTATTTTAGGAAATGGAATTCCTATTTTTTGTCTCTTCAAAATATTCTAGAGAACTTCTATTTTGATATTTGTTAATCATAGCTCTAAAAACTAATAAGGCTGCTATTAAAATTTTTGAATTTATCTATTTTTAGCCTTTCAAGAGGTAGCATTTTAAAATCATTCATTAGTATGCATCTAGACCCTATAAAGAATATTTGAGCCAAGATTCATGGTCCAAAGCCCTACATTGTTTTAGAAAATAAGCTTTGAAAACTAAATACCCCCGTTGCAGCAGTCCTGCATACTCAGCGAATTTCAAGTGCATAAATAAATAATTTATATGAAGTCTCACATCAAGTAAATCAATAAACATTCAAAAGAAAGCGTGCAAAAATACTCTCCTAGTGGATTTTAGGACCAAAAGACTATAACAGAATAATAGCCTATACTTGGCACAAAAATTCGTTGTTCAAAACTTCAAAACAGCTGGCTTTTCCAATTTAATAATATGGGGAAATGACCAGCTGTTTAAGTTAGTAAAAAAATTCATTAACATCGTCAGTAAAGTCTGTATTCGCTATAGTACATTTATTTGACATATTTAGTTATCTTGCCTTTAAATAAGCCATATGTCTGTATCCACCATATGGCTTTGAATCAAACATCAGCTCACATGTTTTAATGATATATACATACATACATTAATGTAAACAAATCGGACGTTTTAGATCCCAATGCTACTTAAATGGCAGATATTTTATATTATTTTTTGTTTTCTGGCAAACTTTAAGAAATTACAATACTTTTCCTGAGTCCCTGACATTAAAACATTTAATTTGAGCCATTTTCCCTCATCCTGTGACTTGCCAAATGCCCACAATTGCTATTCAAAAATAAATTATCCTCCATAAGATTAGTATGGAAAAATGCAGGTTTGCTGCTACAGAAATTTGAAAATGAGGTATCATAGGCTACAATCCAATATATTGACTAGATGAAGCCACATTAACATGTTTTATCAAGATATGTTGAGGAATAAGAAAGCTATCCAATTTTGTTTACCTCTCGTAAGGTTAACATTGGGAAAGAGAGTACACAGGTTTGCTGCCTCAGGAATTTGATGATTTGAGTATTTTAAGCCATAATCAAGTAGATATTAACTGTATGAAGCCCCATGCCAGTTCTTATCAGGATATTTTGAGAAATGAGCAAACTACACAACTTTTTTTACTACCCATAAGGTTAACATGGAGAATTAGTATGCAGGTTTGCTGCCACGAAAATGTAAAAGTAAGGTATTTTAGGCCATAATCCAGTATATTTCAACCAGATGAAGCCACATACAAAGTTTTATCAAGATAGGTTAAGAAATAAGGAAGATATAGGATTTTTTATTTCCCATAAGGATAACATGGGAAATGAGTATGCAAATTTGCTGCCATAAAAATGGAAATTTCGGGGATTTTAGACTAAAATACATTAGATCTCATCTAGATGAAGCCACAAACCAAGTTTTATCAACATATGTTGAGAAATAAGCGAGATATATAATTTTACTTATTCCCCATAAGGTTAACATTGTGACAACGTACTGAGTTTACCACTCTCAATATCTCGGTAACCAATGGACATAGAGCAACGACTCAACATACTGAATCGTTTGTTTTTTTGAGCTGAATTCAATGGTGCCAACAAAAATTTGATTAATTTTATTTTTCTATGTAAAAAACTCAAAAAACCCATTTTTGGGGGGATTTATCCCCTCTTACGCCCCCTTCCGATGGTCCGATCGGGCTGGTTTACGAACTTGTCCATTGATTATCGCTTCACATGTCTTTACCAAATTTCATTAAGATCGGACCATATTTACGACCGCTATCGTGCTCACACACACACACACACACACACACACACACACACACACACACGCACGCACGCACGCACACGCACACACACACACACACACACACACACACACACACACACACACACACACACACACACACACACACACACACACACACACACATATATATATATATATATATAAATTCGAACGAATGGTGTTTTTGCTTCTGGTGCCCCAAAAATGAAAAGTTATCATGGTCTCGGGCTTAGGTCTTACCATGAGACCTACGGTAATAGCTTCTTCCCTATGGGGGAAATTCGCTAAAATTGCCGCCATTTTGAATTTTATAATATACCCTATTTTAGCCTTTTGAGATCAAATATCTTGAAATTATTTCTTAGTACGCATCTAGAGCCTATATAGAATGTTTGTGCTAAGTTTCATAGCCCAAAGCCTTGTAGTTTTTGAGAAACTGTGATTAGTGAGTCAGTCAGTCAACCGTTTTTGGCTTATATATATATATAGAATCAAGAACATGAGAAATTTATTGTAAAGTAAATGTATATTTAATATACAGGGTTTTCATAAAATAATGATGGGGTTTTAAGTGTCTGTGAAACTATTATAAGACGAATTAAATATTTCATAATGGTATACCTGCACCGGTAGCACAATCAGTTTTGTTTACATTAATTAAAACAGCTGTGTTGATTGTTGTGCTAATCAATAACTTTATTCTTTGAAATAAACTTTAGGTTTTGTTTTTTTTACAAACATGTTTCCCGATAAAAAAAAGGCTGAGTGTGTATTGTTGTTAGGTGAACTTAAGTCAGTGACTCTAGTACAACGGACATTTAGAAGAACATTTAAT
Source organism: Flexamia atlantica (assembly GCA_035578135.1). Taxonomy (NCBI): domain Eukaryota; kingdom Metazoa; phylum Arthropoda; class Insecta; order Hemiptera; family Cicadellidae; genus Flexamia; species Flexamia atlantica. Next base: position 48,340,201 of record JAQJVK010000001.1, on the reverse strand, counting down.
TAGCAAAGCTTCACTTCGTGAAAATAACATCCGTCGTTGGAGTAAGCAGTTCATTAAACACCGGGTCAATTAAAAAAAATAGTAGGCGTGGTAGACCAGATCATCGTCCGGACGTCTGTAGAGCAAGAAATTGTGGCCATGTTAGAGTTTATTAGCTATGAATAAAATCTTTTTTATGTCAAAAATTCAACAAAATAAATAGGTTTTTTGTAACTTTTCTCGTTTTCTTTTTATTTAATTTTTAAACACCACCATTATTTTGTGAAAACCCTGTATTTATTGTTTTCTTCTATTTCGTCTTGGGGATGGACATAATCGTCCACACTGACTACATATAATGAACCTGCGGGGATCGCGACAGGCCAGCAGGCGACGGAGGCAGGAGAGGGGTGAGAGAGCGGGAGAGGGGAGGTAAGCCGTTCGAGGTTGCCGCCGTGGTCGCGAGGAAGCGCCACTGAACATCGTCGTGGCGAACTCGTGCAGACCTCTGCAGTCTCAACGATTACACACTTATCCGTGGACTTTTTATAAATCTGAAAGTAGATTCTGACTCCTAAAGTTCTGGTCGACCCCTTGTATTTTCATTTTATTTTTTTATATTTTTTATATTAATGTAAAAAAGCTTTAAAAAGTGCTTAATTTGAAATTTTTACCAGTCAACTGCAAAATTATTTGAATTACTATTTAATTATTTTTTAAATAAAAGGGATGCACAAAGGTTTCACGGATTTAATGACACCAAAATAATGAAAATCGGTCAAAAATTAAGCCAACAATAGCTGAGATTCAAAACCCTTGCATTTGCACGCGGCGAGCAGGTAGAGCGCACCCTTACGTTTAGCGCAGCCATACGTTTAGTTGTGAACAGAATTGAACATATGTCTATAGATAGCGATAGTCAGTGATTCAACAGTTTATTAAATTTAAGTGATGCCCTTCCTTAATATATTGTGTACTATTGGGAAATCTACGTAAAAATGACATTTAATCACCCTGGTATGCGGATACTAACATCAAAATATCTGTTCAGCCGTAAACGGGCCAGGACTGTGAAGAAAAACCCGTTTGCCTATTAAAATATTTATTCATTTATGGTAATTTACTATTAAAATATGTTTCACCCTATTTGTATAGGAATCAATCTAAATCAATCTCTATTTGTATAGGACCTTTAGGGAGAAAATATGTGTCAGTTTCCTGATATTATTTATTTAATCTGCATTCTTCTTAACAGTTATTCATGTTCATTAAGTTTAGTTAACTATACTTTAAAGTCTAAATAGGTTTAACTTAACTTAACCATGCACATTTAATCCATCTAAGTTGACGGATTCTGCCGTAATTACGTCGTCAAAAATATAATAGAATCAGGCCCCGTTTACTGAATATAAAACACTACATTAAATAAAACACTATAAAACAATCTCACTATATTTAAAGTTTGATAGTTTCAAGTATGATTTGGCTATTTTACAAAATGGAAAAGATATAAGTATAAATAACTTTATTGGTAATAACTATTTGTAAATAGGTGAATTTGGTTTTTTTTAAAGTAAACGCTTAACCTTTCTAATCAAATGTTGTATTTTTTAGAATGCTAGCAAGAGTTCGGTTACATTGACAACCTACAAATAATATAATCATGAAAAAATAGATCTATACTAAAAAATAACAATAAAACAGATAATATAATCTGGTCGTAATAAATAACTATAATTTTTGCTAAAATAAAATATTAGAATATTGTTTGATCACCCCCACGGAAAAAGGGGGGAAATTCCAAAGGAAAGCAAAACTCTGACCTGACTTTGAACTTCACATTTTTAGACAAACAAATACTGTAATAACAAAGTTTGTTTTAAGAAAATAATAAAGAAGAATAACAAAAATATCACTTAATTTAAAAACTCCTATTGTTGTATACCTGATGTCAACGAGTTTTCAACTCTGGGCCTTAAAAGCACTTCCCGCTCCCTTGTGGCGGGTTCTTCAATTAAATGTTGCGACGTTTCCGCTTTTACAACATTTGCATACTCATCTTTCACAGTTTGTCTTAATATGAGACTAAGTAATGCTCATTGTGAAAATTTAAGCTTTTACATCAATCGCTTATAGTATATTTCGTCACTAGGATCAAAAGTGAACCTTTTCAATACGAGCTCCATTTTAACAGCGGAGACGAAAGCCGTGGCTGGGAAATGAGCGAGTATTGAAAAAACACTTTGATCTTAGTGACGAACTATATTTTTCGTCATGCTGCAAAAATCCTTAAGTTTTAAATCAAAACAAAAGTAAAATTTACGTACTGTACCTTCATAACCTCAAAGTTTCTGTCCACTTGACTCTTGAACTTGAAACAATCAGATCAGCTATTGCGCGTGCGCAGGTTCATTCCTAACTATCGATTCTTGATTCGATAACTTCCAACCGATCATTGTGGTTTGAATCGGTCGGTTTTTTTTCAAAACACATTCGATATTTCGATATTTGTAACCTTTACTCATACGTTACTTAATGTTTCGATTTTTGTAATCGAATGAATATTGTTCGATTATTTACGTCGAATCAAAAGTATCATCAAAAATGATCTTTTTGGCCCTAGGACAATAATAATCATCAGATCATATGTTATTATCCAAGGATTAAAAAGAACGACTTTTGAATCCCAAAGCATGTGTCAAAAGCAGCTGTTTTTGAAGTAGTATGACGAAAACATATTTAACCGCATGCGACAAGTGCCACTTTGCTGCATTCGAGAGAAATGGTTACGCACAAGCTGTGGGCGAGTGCGGAATAGTTTTTCATCACTCCGTACCGAAAGTAGCAATACCACACTAGGCCCTAGCTCCAACTACGAGTACAACAGTAGCCTTACACGACTGCAGCGTCTGGCGAACCTGGTCTCTTACCATGTCGACTTCTTTGCCGACAACACCGCCAGCTTCAAAAGGAAGGTTACCGCTGTTCTTGGCCATGGAAGTTCTGAATAGACAATTTTGAAGAAATAAATAAACAAATATCTGGTACTACGTATTTGTGTATTTTTGCGTCGTGATGAAAAGAATCGTTCATGACTTGTACCGAAATTGATTTTCCTGCACTTGTTCCAATTATTCCCATACTCGGTTTCGCCTCGCACGTAAAACTCGGTGTTTCTGTTTTCGGCTCCGCCTCTCAAATGGAACTAGAGCTCACACCGTAAAATGCCACTTTCGGTACTAGTGATAACATATACTATTCCACTGCAGCAAAGTCTCTTTGTCAATGAGTATATTGATTTTTTTCTACTCGATATTGCAAAAGTCCTTATTAAATATCAACTTTCTCAGCACATACGTGTGCTTAGATTATTCGCTGGTGCAAACGAGCTGAGAAAAAAGAATTGCCAAAATCAGGCTTGCCTGTTTGTAATATGTGCAACTTAGAAGTTCGTAGCGTAGCTTTTTAATAATGACAAGTTATTGACAATCAATCATTCCGGTTGCGCCGACGACCTTCAGTTTTGTTATACAGCAGCAAAGGACGATCAGACAGATAGACCACGACCATACGTGGGAACAGACACAATAAAAAGGCTACAGTTAACACTAATTCATATAACCTACACCTTTTAACACCTTAATAAAACCTTGGGTGTTAGGAATTTCACAATGAAACACTGTATATACGAGTATATTTTTTTAATACATTTCCAGATTTCATATGAGTGTATTTTTTACTCTACAATTAATTATTGTAAAATGGTTTATATACCTTCTAACGTCAAGTGATCCTAGAGTAGTCGTTTGACTCCTGCAGTTTCAATCCGCAGGGGATCTTCATCAGGCCAGGGACATCAAAATTGTTCTAGTTGAACTCGTCATGAAGATTAAAAAGTTTAAAAAACATCGAGAAACCACTAACACACATATCACTCGGACAAACAGACGAATAATACGAATAACGACAAAAACTCCGGTACCGGGAAACACGGCGGCGGCGCGTGTGGAGGGTTGGTCTAGACTGGCCTTATTTCTGCATCTGCACTTCCGCCACCCCTCCCCCCTTCCTTATCATAGTCTGACCATTGTTTTGGCGGTGACTCTGTTATTCTCATTGCCGATTCATAAATCAAGTTAGATTTAAAACCTCTCTGCTCGTTTAGGACATTTAATGGTTCTCTTTTTACCGCTTTATAAATCTCGTACTCTTCTATGGTATCCATAAAACGGCCTCTTTTACATTTATGTAATATTTCAAGGGTATCATCAATTTTGGAATAATTATGGCTATTGTCGATTAGGTGGTTGGCGTAAGAGGATGTATGTTTGGTGGTGGGTTTTCCAGGCAAGTGTTCTCTGAATCTGATGTTGAATGACCGGGCTGTTTGCCTAATATAAAAACTGGGGCAGTCATTACACTTTAATTTGTTGATGCCGGTACAGTTCATATTATTTATATTTGATGTGGGTGTTGATTTTTTCTTCAGGATATTGCTTAGTTTATTAGATGTTGTAAATGATACAGTAGTGTTATTTTTTGCCATTTCACGTTTAATTGTGTTGTTAAGTACGGTGCCATACTCTAATGAAATATATTTCTGTTCGGGTTTCTGGATTTGATTCCTCGTTTTATTTTTATGTTTGTAAACCAGCCTGTCCACAATATCACTCTTGTACCCATTGGACACTGCAATAAATTTTATGGTGTTGAGTTCTTCTCTGTAATCATCGGGGCTGAGTGGTACAGACAAAGGTCTATGGACGAAGCTGTTGTAGGCCGCCATTTTTTGATTCATGGGGTGGTGAGAGGTGTTGTGAATGGTACAAATACACACAGTCAAATAAATAAGAAAATTTAAGGTAAAATAAGAACACAAAATAAGAAATTAGATTCTCTGATAAAAGCCCAATCAAGAGAGGAAGTTATCAAATTCAATCATATTTTCCATCCCAGAGTAGTGAACAAAACAAAGATAGAGCTTTCTGAAAAAGAGATTAATTTGCTCAACAAAGGTTTGAATTTTAATTTCACTAACAATAGGAAAAATATCCTAGTAACAGAACATCTACAAACTGAAGCTGCAGTTAAAACGATAAAAAATGAAGAACCAAGAGAGATCGCTAGGGTTATGCTAATAAATAAAGTTAACAAGTCCACAAGGACACCTGAATCGGTGTATAAGTACAAGGCAAAGTTCAATGCATTAAGACGCGTTGCAACCGGCCTTAGAGATAAGCTGGCCGATAACAACGCTGTCATTACGAAGGCCGATAAGGGAAATGCAGTAGTTATTCTTGACAAAACCGAGTACCAGGAAAAAGTATACTGTTTCCTCAGAGACAATGGCATTGTTGAAATCAATGAAGACCCCACTACAAAAAATATTCTAAAGAAATCAACAAAATGATAAATTTTAGTACCAACCTACTTTCAACTTCAGAAATAAAAACTAATAAAGTGACTAACCCCCAACCCCCAATATTGAGAGGGATGCCTAAAATTCATAAGCCTAACACTCCAATTAGACCATTAGTGAATTTTATTCCATCGCCCGCTTATAAAATAGCGAAAAAACACAAAATAATAAGGCTAAATGTCGTGTTGGAAAATAACCACAGTGTAAAAAATACTGTCGATTTGGTGAACAAACTTTCACATTTCAATCTTAAAGAAACTCACATGCTAGCATCTTTTGACATCGTGAATTTATTCACCAATGTCCCAGTACACGAAACCATAGCGATACTAAAAGAGAACTTAATTAAAAACTCATGCATGAACAAGGAAGCAATTAATGAACTCATACTATTAACAACAACAGTTTTAAAGCAAAATTATTTTAAGTTCGAAGACAAAATTTTCGTTCAGAATAATGGGTTGGCAATGGGCTCCCCCTTATCAAGCATATTGGCCGAAATATTTTTTATTACATTGAAAATAAATACATATGGTCTGACTCTGGCAATAACACATACATTCAAAAAATCGTCTCATACTACCGCTACGTAGACGACACACTCATACTCTTTAATGGAAACAAGAGACAGCTAAAACTGTTATGCAACCATTTTAATAGCTTCCACCCGCAACTTCAGTTCACCCAAGAAGAGGAAAAATCCAAAGCCATCAACTTTCTCGATCTTACAATTTCCAGATCAAAATTTAAATTTCAATTCAAAATATATAGAAAAGCTACAACAACCTCCCAGACCATTCACAACACCTCTCACCACCCCATGAATCAAAAAATGGCGGCCTACAACAGCTTCGTCCATAGACCTTTGTCTGTACCACTCAGCCCCGATGATTACAGAGAAGAACTCAACACCATAAAATTTATTGCAGTGTCCAATGGGTACAAGAGTGATATTGTGGACAGGCTGGTTTACAAACATAAAAATAAAACGAGAAATCAAATCCAGAAACCCGAACAGAAATATATTTCATTAGAGCATGGCACCTTACTTAACAACACAATTAAACGTGAAATGGCAAAAAATAACACTACTGTATCATTTACAACATCTAATAAAGTAAGCAATATCCTGAAGAAAAAATCAACACCCACATCAAATATAAATAATATGAACTGTACCGGCATCTACAAATTAAAGTGTAATGACTGCCCCAGTTTTTATATTGGGCAAACAGCCCGGTCATTCAACATCAGATTCAGAGAACACCTGCCAGGAAAACCCACCACCAAACATACATCCTCTTACGCCAACCACCTAATCGACAATAGCCATAATTATTCTAAAATTGATGACACCCTTGAAATATTACATAAATGTAAAAGAGGCCGTTTTATGGATACCATAGAAGAGTACGAGATTTATAAAGCGGTAAAAAGAGAACCATTAAATGTCCTAAACGAGCAGAGAGGTTTTAAATCTAACTTGATTTATGAATCGGCAATGAGAATAACAGAGTCACCGCCAAAACAATGGTCAGACTATGATAAGGAAGGGGGGAGGGGTGGCGGAAGTGCAGATGCAGAAATAAGGCCAGTCTAGACCAGCCCTCCACACGCGCCGCCGCCGTGTTTCCCGGTACCGGAGTTTTTGTCGTTATTCGTATTATTCGTCTGTTTGTCCGAGTGATATGTGTGTTAGTGGTTTCTCGATGTTTTTTAAACTTTTTAATCTTCATGACGAGTTCAACTAGAACAATTTTGATGTCCCTGGCCTGATGAAGATCCCCTGCGGATTGAAACTGCAGTAGCCAAACGACTACTCTAGGATCACTTGACGTTAGAAGGTATATAAACCATTTTACAATAACTAAAAAAGTGATTCGGTGGCTAACAACATGAAATCTACAATTAAAACAACGGTCAGAGTTATTTTTACTCTGACTGTCAACAAACATTTCAACGTAGTGACATTACGACTGGTATTAAAATTGAGAGGCAGAGGTCGCAAAGAAGATTATACTAGACTTATGATAATACACCTAAGATGTTTGGTCCTGCAGTTGATAGGAAACCCATAATCCTATTACATTTACTGGTTCATTCGTTTGTTATTTTGTAAACATCAAATAAATTTATTTCCCTGCGTCTGTCCGAGAAAGCGACTTGTACCCAACACAGAAGATTCCCGAGTTCATTTTATTTTGCACACTCTCAATTTATATTGCGTAGCTCTGTTTCAACGTATACCTTTATAATTATGTTAATGTGCGTAATACTAGATATATATATATATATCTGATCTATTGTGATGCCGAGAAAAATCATGATTATTTTTAACCAAACCACTAACTTCTGGCATTTTATGGGTAATATTCTTCAAAATCTTTTTCTTCAGACGTAAGAACAATTTAATGTGCGTCTCGAGAGCTAGGAAACTACTTCACCCTCGTCTACGGATTGTGCGTAAACATTTTTCTCGAGTGCAGCAAAGAGGCAAATTGCGCTCTTGATAAATAATGACTTTTTCCTACAGTAGAATTTATATTACTGGAGATATTGCTGCACTGAATTTGTTTATAAAATAAACGGTATCAGGAAACTGACACATACATACCCTTTATCTAATTTAAAACTAGAAAACTCATATTATGAATTAAAACATAATTATATAATTTCTTGATTAGCATGATCAGTCTCTCATTGGGCCTGATGATGGTTGGTGTGACCAACCGAAATCGATCGCCAATTTCCACCATTTTTGTATATTTACCATCTTGTATGTAAATATAGTATAAGTGTAAATATATTTTAAGTGTTGTAAGACGTTTTTTTATTTACATCCAGCAATATAAATAACTCAAAACGCAAACCAAATTTTAGCAAAGTCGGTTGGTAACTAAGGGATGCATCGGTTTTTAATTATTTGCCATAAAAATAGCATTGGACAACGTACTGCGTTTACTGGTAAACTAAAATATTAAATATCTCCGTAACTCGTTGACGTAGACTAATAATTCAAATTACTGGATTTGTCAAGACAAACTTAGTGGTTGCAAGTATATGTTCTTTAGAGATTACAGATTATGTTAGATATGTAAAATATGATTTTTTCCACTTAACCCTCTAACCTGAATTTTTACAGTCATGCGGTTGGTGTAATTTTGTTTGTTATCTCAAGCACTAAAAACCATGAAATTTTTATCAAAATTGTTAGGGCCGTTTTTGAGAAAAATGGATTTTTATGGGGTAAATAACCTTGAAAATCTAAAAAATAGAAAACGCCTGGAGATATCATGGCTTTATACTTACATGCCAAATTTCATGAAAATCGGACTATTGGCGTCGTCTCTTGTTATGTTTACATCCCACACACGCACACACACACACACACACACACACACACACACACACACACACACACACACACACACACACACACACACACACACACACACAACCACTTTTTTGGATTTAGGGAGCACTAAAACGTATATATCCACTAACAACTCATAATCGAAAATGTTGATGGAAACAATACTTTCCCCATATACTTTGTATAGGGGGGAGAAAGTAGAAGGGGCTCTTTCATTTTTCAGGTAGGCAATATGAGGGGGAGTAATGTAATAATTTATTAATGAATTACCGTTTTTTGAACAGCAATTTAAAAGATTGGAATATTATGTGAATGAGCATAAAGTATCGATGTAACATCAACTTATGGATTCGGATCAGTTCTTTAAAATATGACAGAAATGCTATAATAGATTTACCATCCCAATAATTTTTGCGTTTTTTCTTAAATTGAACTAAGAGAATAAATCAATTTAATACCGGCTAACCTTGGAAAATATGTTTTGATGTTGGATTAATCATCATGGTTTGACAGCAATCAGTGTTTCGTTCGATTTTGGGTTGGTAATGCAAAGAACGAAGAAATTTTCCCCCTCATGTTGCAGAAAAACTACTGCACATTAACTCCAATAACACAGTAACTTCATTGTCGTAAACCCAAGGCCTTTTGAATTATCTAATTAACTTAATCATCATGCGGATCTGGATAGCTAATGGACAGTCATTTTTAATTTAGATTAATCAAAATACGATGGAAAGTGTAAATTCTTGATGTTAAAGATTTTACCTTTAAAAATTAAGAACCGTGTACTGAACAAATTATAAAAATAGCAGTTAAACGGTGAAAACAATTATAAGTTTCTAAAATCCTTAAATTGCTTATAAACCCTATTAAAAGCTTTAGTTGATTTGTACGAATTTTCTCTTTTATATTTACAAAGTATTGTCATTGGAATGATTGCAATGCGTTCTTACATACATTTATATTTAAATGGATATAAATATAAATATTTATATTCGGTTATTCCAGGCTCTGCGTTTTCAAACACAACCATCACATCGCTGGTATTTTATCTTAGCTCAAACAACTCCGCAATAAAACGATAACAAACGACTCAATAGGAACAGCCCGGCCACGACTGGCTATACATTACTTAGATTTATATTGTAATTTTCCAATATTAACTCTTCTTTTAAAACCACAACATTGTAAAAATTAATTTCAAAATTTGTATCAAATAGAAGTTAAACAAAAAGTAAAAGTAATCCTATACTACTATATGAGCAATGTTATCTTGCGTGCGTGCGTGATTGCTTGCTTGCATAATTATCTCAAAAACGGCTCCGAGGATTTCCTTCAAAGTCAGGAAATTAAGTAATTTATGACAAAAACGTGTTCTACGCAGATTACTTGGCCAGAGAAAATCTAATACCGAAATAAAGTTAACTAGAAGCTATAAAGGGCTAAAAGCCTCGAATAACTGAAAATTAATACAATCCTTCTTTATTATAATACAAAATATCTTCATAGTAAACTGGCTTTTAGATCTAGCTACACGTATAGCACACACTACTATATAGCACATGGTTTTCAATCAAGTATCAGCAAAACAAGATTTATATAAACAAAGGAGACGTTTTTAAGATCCCAATGCTTTTTAAATGGCAGATATTTTACGTCATTTCTCATTTTCTTGGTGAATCTCAAGCTATTAAAGTATTTTTCCCACCATCACGGAATAGAGACCTTTTTGAGCCCTCTCCCATCTTTCTACGACCTGCTAGACGCCTTCAATTTTGACGTAAAGAGTCGCCTTACGAAATTGAATATATGATTTTAAAGTTGTCAAATTTTTAACATTGGTCTTACGGGTTGCCATAATAGCTACGAATTAAACAAGGAAAGTGGAAACAAATACAGGCCGCTTCAAATAACATGGCCAGCCAGTCCAAAAGACTACTGTAAATTTTAGCATTATTAGGCTTATGGACGGCGTGGGCCAAGTTATTCGTCTATGACTGTCATGATAACAGCTGTTTGCAAACTATTGCCATCTAGGAACAGCGAGTGGGATGTAGATTGCACGGAGTAATAAAAAAGTGTATTTTCTAATTGTTGTATAGTAATTGGATGAACTGGTTAATGTAAAATAATACCGGCAAAGGTTCGTTCCACCAAGTACTGGTTATAGTTGTTGCATTAGAAATGAATCGTATTTATTATCATAACATCCCGAGATATTGCTAGAGATGTACTCATTTTTAATTTTTCTGCGCAAGTTTTAAAACAAATACTAATGATTTTTATTTAAATTCGACGAATTAAAACCGAAATTAACTTATCATTGTAACTAAAAAAGCGTTAAACTAATTCTATCATATATTTTTAAAGCTACTACATGTGATAGTTTGCAAAATACAAAATTGTTTTTATACAATTAACACAAATGATACAGTAGGCCAAAAAGCGTTCCCAAATTAACTTACTTGTGATTTGAGAAAATGACGTTTACGTTTTTAAACGCTTATCCATCATACAATTTAAATAAAAATAAATTTAAAAAAAAACTTAAAGCGAAACCACTTTAATTTAAAAGACAATAGCCCAGGACAACACACGGAACTGTTGTCTTAGGCCTTGCCAATAAGACGGTCAACATGGAGACCTCTGGCGGCGCTCGCAGCCAAGTGCTGCAATATTTCACAGCAACTGCTTGTAAGAACTTAGTATAAACGTTTATCCGTTTTTACTCGAATGGACGCCTAAATAATACTTCATCATAGCACTTCAAACATTTTTATATGTATAAAATAATATAGATGTCCCCGCAGAATGTGGTTCATTTGAGGATGTATTCGATAAATAACTAACATAGTAATTGTACAGTTATAGTTAGTCTAGTTAGTGTCTAACGGTTCTTGTTTAAGAAAGGATTTATTTTTTATTGTTTACTTCTTGATTTTTAACAAATCATTTGGTTTAAAACGGAAAATCGAAGATTCTTGAGCTTTGAGCTATGATTTGATACCTCACATTTTCAATTAAACGATATTTGTATTTTTATCAATCTATTTTGAATTGATTTTATTAACTTCTTAAAATTATAGATGATCCTTTCTCAATAATTACGAGCTAACCGTCTGTTTATATTGTTTCCAAAAGTATTATTTTGACCGTTAGCTACCTGATTGTTTCAATCAAAGCTGTACAATAACACAACAACAAAAAATATTTGCTGCTCAACCAACAAAAATCGCTTTATTTTTAAATATATAAGTTGCCGTTTTCTACCCGATCACCATTTTGAGGTCCAGTTTGTGGGTTTAATTATAGTAAAGCAAGTTGTTTCAATTAGTATACAACTTTAAAGGTCCACTATTGTTAAAGATTTTCTCCTGACTCTCCTTGTGGACAGTACGCCAGAGTATAAAAATTATCTACGACCATTGCAATAAGCACCAATTATGGTATTACAATAAACATAATAATGATATACATTAAAACACCAAAAACCAAGCAGTACTCTAATGACGACTTTAGAGTACTGGAGTCACTTTAGAGTACTGGTTCTAGACCAATGAGAGCTCGGCATTTGACGGAAGTAGTGTCATAATAACAATTACGCAATTCGCACATCAGCTGATTGTTGCATTACGATTCATGTTTGAGTTTACTTATCCCATCAGCTGATTGTTCCACAACGATTCATGGTTCAGTCTGCTTTTGCCTAACCTCAAATTTTAGTTGACCTATTCCATTATTAGTAAAAGTCATGAGTTGTGTATAACTTCGGGGGGGGAGGGGGGGGAATTTTGTCGTATATTGTTGGTCGTAGATAAAATAGTGTATGCAACGATTGTATTATGCCTTTAAGCCACTCGTGAGATATTTAGAACACTTGCTTCGCTCGTGTTCTAACTTACATCTCACTCGTGGCTTAAAGGCATTCATTATACAATCGTTGCATAAACTACTATTTTAACCCATCTTCATAAAAATAGTTTTAGAAACGAATATGAAATAAAAATTATGTGATTGATAAAGTTATTGTAAGTGAATAGGATTATTATCTTTATAACATTTTAACAGTATGTTATTATCATATCGTTAAAACAATCTTTCATCCCAAATTTTTTTGTGTGAAAGGAATAACAGTATAATAATAAGCCAAGCTTAAGCAACCACAAGGATTTCAAACCGATGATTTCGCTGCGGTTGAGTGGAAAAGCTGTAACTGTGCTAAGAAGAATTCATTATTGTTTTTTTAATTACATAACGCCAATTTCCAACTCATTTCGATCAAACCGATGATTTTGCTGCGGTTGAGTGGAAAAGCGTAACTGTGCTAAGAAGAATTCAATATTGTTTTTTCAATTACATAACGCCAATTTCCAACTCATTTCGATCGAACTGGTTATCACCTTAAGAAAATTGTTGATGTTTTTAATAAGTTGAAAACGTTTTACCCTTTCGTTTGGAAATCTTTAAATATTACGAAATAGATCCACAATTCACAAATATTTTTAGTCATATTAAAATTGAATCAAATTTAATAGAAGCATTTTTCTGTGACATTTAGACAAGATGTTAGTGGGACCCCCTGATCCTATGCAAAACCTTTGCGTTTTGTGCTAAAGATTTATTCTTTTGGCCGAAAAGTATTGTACAGGTCCCGAATGTAAATTGGAAATAAAAATAAAACATTGTAAGCTCCCTCCTTGTATTATATCGAAAATAAATACAAAATTCATAATAAAATGTGATTGGCAAAATTGTTAGTTGTCTCATGCAAATTTCAACAATTTAGCCCTCGCAATAATGGAATACACTTTTACACTAATCATTAAATAATAAAATGGTACATCGGTACACAGATTATCGTACATAGCATATTTCAGTTAACATGCAGCATTTTAGAACTGAGAATGTTTTATAATTTCCCTAAATTTACCCTAATAAATCAATGTTAAAAAATTTAATCAATTAAGTCACTATTAACAAGGGAGTATTATTTATCTTAGAGCATACCAATATTACTATTTAGGCAAAATCGTTTGGCCACTTACGATAAAAAATAAATGTAAGTCTGCTTAAAAAAAGCCACATTGAAATGCCTGTGTCGATCGATTATGCCTCTCTGCCCATTGGCGTATTCTACACCTAGACAAAATGTATGATAGGTTAGTGTAATCCCAATAAGACATCTCATAGCTGAGCTTTGTACAAATTTGTACACCTAACCACTAGGAATTTAAAAATACAGTTTCATCTTCAGTGAATAATTGTCATTTCGATCCGGAATTCTATTTCATTCGGATTATTTTCCGTACACATGTACAAATTACTTTTATGTACTGTTTGTATATGTGTGTTGATAAAGGCTCAGGCATTAGTTCAAATACACGTATCGGTTTCAAGAGATACTAAAAATAAATACTGCTTATAAGAGGAACAAAGAAAAATATTGAAAAAAATTGTACTGTGTTTTTTATTAGATTTTATTTATTATGTTTTGAAAGATTTTTTAAGTGTTTTACTTCTTAAGATGATTAAAAACGTCTTGTATTATTCATGGTGTTAGGCCATAAAATCACACTAAATGGTGAAGAGAATCTTGTTTGCATCTGCCTAAATCTTTACGACAGCTATTTCCAACTTCTAAAATTGCTTTTTTTTATATTTATTTGTTCTTTTTTCAATTGCGTTCAAAAATTGCATTAGAAACTAAAAACACATACATAATTTTTTTATATAGTTTTTATACTACTAATAAATTCCATTCCATTCCCATTGTTGAAATTCAAATGTTTTTAAATTACTAAACCAACGCAAAAACACAACAGTTTGTGCTTTATTAAGTCAAGTGTTACGTAGTTTTAGGTTCACCCACCAAGTCAAATGTTTAACTGTTATGCCTGAAAGCAATGATTCCATATTAAATTAACATAACCCCATTCATAAGTTAAATAAATATAATAAACTATTTGGATAAACGCACGCCACGTAAATCACTATTTTTGGCAAAATAAGATATCGTATTTGCGGAATGGAAAGGTCGGATGAAAAGAGGTCCTTTGAAAGAGGTTGAATAAAGCAAGTAGATAAGGATGTAAAGTCGAGCACATCTTGGGTTGAAAGAAGTTTTCATATTTTCCATGTATAACAAAAGATTTACTACATGCAGAGGAGCTCCAATGATTTTCACATAACCACGTTATAAAAAGTCGCCACATTAAAAATGCCAAAGTAACCCGCCCGATGTAATAGTTTATTCTGTTTTCATGGATTATAGTCCTATTAAGTATTTTAATCTTCCCACGAAATTTTGTTATATGTCGTACAATATGAATCACTATTTTATCATTGACTGGGACGGTGGCGTGTCCTGTAATCCAGCTACTTGGAGGTCACGAATTGTGGATAGTTATGAACGATAGCTTGTGGACGCGGTGTTCCCTAGTGGGGATTAACGTCCGCACTATTGAGTACCTACTCGTTCATTGGACCCTCATAATTAGACCAGTTCGTAAATTGTTAACCGAGGCGAAATCGTGGTTCGGATCCCACGTTAAAATGTAGGTCCCTTAGTTGCCATTGGCTGTTGGGCTATTAACAGTCCTGTCTAGGGAATATGTCGGCCTTAGTCAGTAACAAGACTACAAGATCGCGCCACAATCATCCTTCACTCATCTGTCATTCATACTTGGCTTAAAATACCTACCTGGATAGGTCGCCATTTCAGATAATGTATCTAATGTATCATGGCAAAAACAAATTTTTCTACTTTCAGCATATCTCAAATTACAAAAACTACAAATTTACCATGAAAGTGTTTACCAAAATCATAGATGGGTCGAGAATAGATTTTGTTGTAGTCGTTGTTAACTACCGCTATGCAAATTCACGGTCTGAACGGATCTTTATAGAAAGAGGGGAGCTGACGGGGGAAGGAAATCGCTACAGAAATGAGGCCGGAGGAGTGGCGGCAGATGGGACGACCTGCAGGGTAAAATTATAATGGACAAGTTAGTGGTTAGGCCGCGTTATCCATTGTCGTGATGTTCTTTCTTGTAATCTTAATGATTGTAGCCATAACTAAATCATAAACCGTAGTTAGTTTGACATTAAAATTGTTTGATGACGGTTAATCCCTATTACAATGTTTACTGAACATACTAGTTTTTTTAGGACTGAACCCTAGAGTTTTATATTGTTCAAAATTTACTGACTTTGTTTGAATTTTTAATTCTTATATAATCGCTTGGCTGATTTATCGTCACAGCAGACTCATAAAATAATTACCGATAGGAAATCCAATCCCGGTCAATATTTTCAATCCCGGGATTGCGGGTCTAAAATCGATCCCGAGACCAATCCAGGCATTGACCTGACACTTTATTTTCCGCTATAAAAGGAAATTTATGTTGAGTTTTAGATGTAGAAGTGTTATATTTTTCTCGAGATAAAAATAATTAGCAAATTAAAATTATTTTCGATATGTTTGGTCTCAACGTAACACATTGAATTATAAAGCCAGGTTAGTGATTTCGATAGGTTCAAAGTTTAGGTTCAATAGGTTAGGTTTTATAGTACCTTTAAACAATATTACGAGTAACAAAATATAAAAATATTTAATCAAATATTAAGAAAAGTTTTATCAAAATATTAATATAAATCTATTTACTTTCTGGAATAAAATCAGAACTGGAAGTAAAACCTTATTCAAAAGATGTAATATAGGACTACACCGAAAATAGTCAAATAAAAAATATTTGTAATGTAAAATGGAATAAATAATTTAGCCGAAGCCTCAAATTAAGTGAAATCAACCGGTCGTCCGTAAATAAGTATGCAAAAATGTTCTTCATAAGAATAAAATGTGGGGTGAGTATGTAGGTGCCACGGAAATGTAAGAATAGGGGTATTAATTTAATTTAGGCTATAATCCACTTTATCTCAGATTAATGAAGCCATCATGCAATGGGGTACTAATAATTTTTTAGAAATAAGCTAGCTATACAATTTTATTTGTATTCCATAAGGTTTTCATCAGGGAGGTGAGTTCGTAGGTTTGTTTGCTGCTTCAGGGATCTAATCATTTTGGAATTTTTGTTTTTTATCAAGTTTATCTAAACTACATGTAGGCCCTAGTTATACACTATTCAAGATATGGCGAGAAATAAATTAACTTCTACTTTTCTTTTACTACCTATTAAGATTAATTGGTTAGCAGGATTAGTACACAGGTTTGCTGCTATTGAAAAGAAGAACTGGGGCACTTAAGATCACCAACCAGCAAATGCTTTCTAGATGAAGCTATATGCCAAGTTGTACTCGTAAATGTTAAGAAATAAGCTAGTTATAAAGTATTATTTATTTTTCAAAACGTTAACTTCAAGATAACGTGATGTGTTTGTTTACCACTGATCTCGGTGACCATTGGACAATGGCTTACACCATAAAGCTATTATTTATATTTTGTTAAACTGTAATGACTAACATAGTTATTATTTATTTTTATTGTTATTAAACTATTAAACATAGTTCTTAACATAGTTATTAAACATAGCTATTATTTATTAGTTATTAAACTATTGATTAAGACAACCCTTTAAAAGTGTTAATAACATATTTAAAGAGCATGTACAAGCATTAAAATAAAAAACAGAAGTAAAATTAAATCTACTTCCCTATAGCAAATTATAAAAGAATAAAGAAGTTTTCTATCTTTTTTTAATATTTTTAGATTTAATCTAAATTAAAATTGTACAACCTCTTATGGCTTTGGGAAAAACAGTTTTTATCTTTTTCATCCTATTTCAAGTACATCAGAGATCGTATTGATGAACTTGAAAACATTGAAGAGTTGTTTAATTAATTAATTTTGTCGTTCTAAATTTTTCACTCTAAAATGCACTTCCATTCAGGTTTATACGTGATAAAGTTCAATCCTTATTATCATTTTTCTAAAGTTAAGGCACCTTGAAAAATAATTATTACTTTTAAAATGTTTTCTATTTCAAAATCAATTAAGTAATCACGAACACAACCACTCGTCCAGGCCCCGAGATATGCCTCGAAACAGGTTTTCCTTCAGACGCTTCCTTATTTTCATAGGCATTGACATCCATGTGAATCTAACATTATAATAAGTATAAGTGGCAAGGGTAAATGTTTAGGAACAGTATGGTGCTTTTTAGACGTTTCTATGTAATTTTAGTACCACTATTATTGTGATTTGTATAGTTGAATTATTTATTTGTATATATATATATATATATATATATATATATGTGTGTGTGTGTGTGTGTGTGTGTGTGTGTGTGTGTGTTTGTGTGTGTGTGTGTGTGTGTGTGTGTGTGTGTGTGTGTGTGTGTGTGTGTGTGTGTGTGTGTGTGTGTGTGTGTGTGTGTGTGTGTGTGTGTGTGTGTGTATAGACATACACCTACAGACCTAAAGTTCCGGCCAAATCATTAGGCGGGTGGCGAAAAATGGAAACTCCAGCTGTATAAATGACTTGATTATAAAGACACCTCCGCTCCTCTACACAGTTAAATAGTTGAACATATTTCCAACATATTCCAGAACATATTTCCAGATAGCAGCACATTTACTTGGGTATGTTTGGAGAACTTATACTCAGCTGATTTGGAGAACATAAACAAAAAGCATAACTGTCTATAACTTCAGATGGGTAAATGATTGGCCAAAAACATATTATGAACGCTAGCAGCGCACTCACTCACCCGCCTAATGATTTGGTCGGAACTCTAGTATGATTCTCATGATACGTATATATTTATTCTAGTTATATCTGTTTTTATGTCATTAAATTGCCTAATTATTGTTAAAAATTTGATGTATGAGAGCACGACTAGTATAATGCAACACCTTGTTCCATGCTGGCTATGTAAATGGTTTGTACATTTGTGTATGCTTTATGTAAATAAATATTATTATTTTTATCCTTAGCCCTATGGAAAAATACACTTAACACGTTTTTATAAAAGATGAGATGCCTGCTGTACTAGTGTGGATTGTAACATATCCCATACTTCGGAGTGTTTGGTAAGAATTAAAGCTCAGGATTGTATGTCACATGAATCAAGGATCTCATACCAAGCAGTTGTAATTATAATAAAAAACATCAAATTTTTTTCCGAAAATGTTTGTTTCGCAATTAAAACATACCTGTATTAAACTAACTAACTTGTTTACTTTTTTTATAACCCCCCCTGTATCTAGATTTCAAAAAAGTGAGGCTATAATAAATAAGGTTATGATAAATAAATAAAACTTGAAAAAAAGTTAGCTTATAAATATTTGATATAAAATAGTTCATAAAAATAAAAGGACGGTTAATATTAAATGTTGTATCTTCAAAGAACAGTGTTTTTGGTGTTGAGGGTTACAAAAACCAAAAGTTAATGTGGTCTCAGGCTTAAGCCTTACCATGCGATCTATGTTAATTGTTTTTACCTATAAAAAGGGACTTATCTGGAGCTGACTAGAATTTTTTAAACCTACGATTTAAAAAGTGAGACCAAAATAAAAGTTAGTTTGGCATCTTGACACCAAAGTTATCAAATTAAAGCAAGGCATCAAAACTAACTTCAACATGCAAGGTACATTGTCTTTATTGCTAAACTAATTGAGAACTCTTGATATTGCTAGCGGAAATGACATTCCGGCTTACGAGAAAATTAGGATTGCTTTCTGCAAAGACGATCCTGTAAACAAAAAAAATACAGGAAAATTCATGCTTTTGAGCGATTTAACAATAATTAAGTAACTAATTGCATTTTATGTCGTAAAATTTATTGTTAATAATATTATTTATAGCCTATACTTTTTTCTTACCTTATTAAGACTATATGATGTGGCATTAGGTTTTTTGTGCCCAAAAATATATAAACATACAATAAACAAGAGTCTATTAGTCTTAAATTAATTACAATTATATGAGCTTCTTTTCACATGCCTTCAGATAGACATGCCTATAAAATTGCACCACAGTCTCATTGAGGAGTATCCCTTTAAAACACATGACAGACGGAAGAGGCTTTAAATTATAATATCCAGAAATCATCCGGTCAGAGGGAAATTTTGCGCTAGATTTGCTGCTCTATAGGCAGTATTATCTAAAGTTCAATTTTAATTACCTTTTGGTAGCCTGAAGATGTCAATTATTGTAGATACAAGCGGCGATACGCGTTTCGTACTATTTACAGTACATCATCAGTCGCGTCCGACACAAGTTAAAACAGCTCACATGAGTGTTTGTCAGAGTTTGAATAAAACAATCGTAGACACAATACATGTTTTACAAAAACACATTTTTATGGGGGACACAGACATCAAACATTTAGGAAGAACCGACACGCAAGTGCACTTTCGGAGACGACGGACAACCGGTACCGCACAAAGTTGTAGGCCTACTGGTCATCGCTCCTTGGTCGCTTCGTGACGTCACCAGTCAGCTGTTATCAGCTGATGCATTGTCCTCTTCCTCTAATTTATTATACATGCGGTAAGTTATTTTGTCTGAAAAATCCTCTTAAGCATTTAGAAATTTATCGCTGCCTACTGATTTTACGTTTTTATTTATGAAATACTCTTTCCATATTCTGGATTTCCGGGCGTCATTACAAACCTTTAACACTTCGAGGAAATTCTAAAAATCTATAATATGCGCGGGGTTTTCTTTAAGATGTTGCGCCACCTTTTAGGTGGGTTTTTTCTGGCCACGGGCACAATGTTCTTTAAAACTTCTGTTTGTGTGACCGATGTACATTTTCCCACACATGTTCCCCTTATCACATTTTATGATGATATACTTTTGTAAGTACTTACAAAAGTTTGGAAACAACAATATCATGAATGATATAAATCCCCCTCGAAATAAAATTGTATTTTATTGCAGATATGTCGATGATTGCCTCATGCATTAAAGGCACGCCTAGACAAGCAAACGTGATGCTTAACTATTTTAATAGCATACATTCTCCTATTAAGTTTAAAATGGACCTGCAGAAAAACAATTCAGTTCATTTCCTTGACATAAATGTAATCAAATCAGATAACAGATTGGAATTTGGTATTTACAGAAAGGAAACACAAACTGATTTAGTAATCCCACATGAATCAAACCATCCCATGTCATATAAGCTGTCTGCGTTCCGATCCATGGTTTATAGGCTCCTTACTTACAGCCTGTCACCTACTGAATTTGAAAAAGAAAAATCCACCATGAAAAAAATCGCTTTTAATCATGGATACAGATCTGACCTGATAGATAATCTAATAAGGAAAATAAAGTTCAAACTAATGAAATCACAAGATGATGAGGCTAAAGAACAATATAAATTCATTCCGTTTGGGTACATAAACAAGAATCCTGAACATATTGGCAATATATTTAAGAAATTTTCATACAAAGCAGGGTATAAAATAAACAAAAACACAAAGATGAATAAATCGCCAAAAATTGGTAAGGATAAAAGCAAAGGGGTTTATCAAATTAAATGTGATGAGGGGAATATGTGTGAGAAAATGTACATCGGTCTCACAAACAGAAGTTTTAAAGAACATTGTGCCCGTGGCCAGAAAAACCCCACCTCAAAGGTGGCGCAACATTTTAAAGAAAACCCCGCGCATTTTATAGATTTTGAGAATTCCCTCGAAGTGTTAAAGGTTTGTAATGACGCCCGGAAATCCAGAATATGGGAAGAGTATTAGTATGGGGAGTACAAAATAACTTACCGCCTGTATAATAAATTAGAGGAAGAGGACAATGCATCAGCTGATAACAGCTGACTGGTGACGTCACGAAGCGACCAAGGAGCGATGACCAGTAGGCCTACAACTTTGTGCGGTACCGGTTGTCCGTCGTCTCCGAAAGTGCACTTGCGTGTCGGTTCTTCCTAAATGTTTGATGTCTGTGTCCCCCATAAAAATGTGTTTTTGTAAAACATGTATTGTGTCTACGATTGTTTTATTCAAACTCTGACAAACACTCATGTGAGCTGTTTTAACTTGTGTCGGACGCGACTGATGATGTACTGTAAATAGTACGAAACGCGTATCGCCGCTTGTATCTACAATAATTGACACCGTCAGGCTACCAAAAGGTAACTAAAATTTAATACTCTAATGGGTGTCGTGGCTTCAACAAGAAATATCTAAAGTTGACGTGATGCTAAAGAGCGTCTCACATGACCCCTTGCTCTGGACATTCTTTTAACATATATCTATATGACCTTGTGGAGGCAGATCAATCAGCAAAAATAAAAGAAACGTTTCTCTTTATGTTTGAGATTTTTAAGTTTAAATGTTGGACCCTGCAATGAATATCGTAAACTCTTTACATACAAAAATGAGTAATTGATGTTTGTGCAATCATCGAACAACTACTCAAAGGATTTCATTCAAGTGTTGTAAAAAAATGTTACGGAAAACGTGATTTACAATTTCATATCACCAGTAAAAACCTAATTATGTAAAAGTGATGGGTCCAAGACAGGTTCTGATGTTGGTGCTGCATTTTTTGACCAAGAGAGTAACTCCGAATTTGCATACAAATTACCTAAATCATTCTCTTGTTTGTCAGCAGAACTGTTTGCGATTTATAAGGTTTTTTGTTACATTTCCGACGGCACAGATGATAGTTATGTTATCCTAACAGGCTCACGATCATCAATACAGATTATTAAAAATGGTCTGGTTGGAAAGAACAACGATTGGATTATTCTCAAAATTCTAAGTCTTTTGACATAATCTTTAGTTAACAAAAATATTGTACTACAGTGGGTGCCCGGCCATATTGGCATTTATGGCAATGAAAAAGCGGATAAACTGGCTAAGGATGCTGCTACAAGCCATGTGCGTCCGGCCGAATCTACCAAGCTTTTGTTGAAAACAGATCTTTATGCGATGATCTCTAAGAAAAATTTCAATGAATCTTCAAGAATTTTTGACAGCAGCGACAAAGGTCTGTGGTACAAACAAATCCAGCCTGAGGTGTCCTTAAAACCCTGGTTTGTTATCATCAATTTAAACAGGGCACAAACTACGACTATATGTAGGTTGAGGTTTGGTCATGCCCTGACGGCAGATTGATTATTTTTAATGAAGACTGTAGACTCGCCTTCATGCATGGAGTGTGGCTTGAACGAAGATGAGTCAATAAAACACAATTTTGTGCGGTGCCCTAAATATGAATCAACACATTTTTGTGCGGTGCCCTAAATATGCATCAGCCAGGGCCGCCGAGAGCCATGTCGGGCCCTAAGTCTGCACACCACACGGGCCCTCCGGGGGGTCTGGGGGGTGCATAATACCCACCAGCGAAAGGGGGGTCCGGGGGCCCTCCCCCGGAAAATTGTTGAAAATTAGGTCTCTAAACTCGCGTTTTTAGGCAGTCTAGAGGTGGAACATTATACATCTAGGAACTCAAAAAATCCGAACCAAATGAGGCTGAATGGTCGGTCGGACTTAGAAAACAGTCTACTTTGATTAAAAATTATCAGTGATCCCGCACCATTGGATTTTCTACTCCTTCCCGTAACTTTCGCGTTCGTTCCACTCACAAAGTTACTCTTCCTTTTTTTCACGATCAATTTTGCACGATTGTTTTTTCTGGCAATCTACGTTAGCTGCAACATGTTGTACTCTTGTTGTTTACCATCGCGGATCATTTCAACATAACGTATAAGTTGTTAATATATTTCAATGCAGATGGATGGAGAGGGAGGTCTGAGTCACTTGCGATAGAATGGAATAGAATAGAGCATGATTTATTGCAGGAATACAATTGTTATAATTGTGTAGCAAACGTCAATTGTTATAAAATACCTAAAATATGAAATAAAATTAAAATTACTCCTGGAGATTAAAATTTGGTCCTAACTAATTACGTACGCTTACTACTCACTGGCCGCCACCGCCAGCGCCGTAGTGTACAGTTCGCGCATCATATCTCCGGCTATGACTAGTACGCTATTAATCATATGATATTTTAAACATATGATTTTGGTAAACACAGCGTTTGATATACAGCGGGACAGTAGAACAATGTTTTCAGAAAAGTACCCCCTCTCCCCCCCGCGCCATGCAACCAGCTGACTCTGTCATAGCCGGAGATATAATGCGCGAACTGTACAGTCAGTAGCAAATACAATAGTGCAGACAGGCAAAACAATCGTTTTTGCCTTAACTAGCCTAAATTAATTCTGTATCATTAAAAAATTTTGCGTGATAAAGCTAAACATTTTATTTTTTTGACATGTACGCCTAATTTTATTTCCAAGAAGCCGATACCAAAATTTCCTCAACCTAAAAAAATATCCGCTTATCCCGGGCCCCTTCGGAGCCCGGGCCCCAAGTTTCAGACTTGGCTGACATGGCCTCTCGGCGGCCCTGGCATCAGCCCGGGCAACGTTGCTAGCGGATCTGTCCCTGCAGAACCCGGCCTCAGGTGGATTTCGATTTGCGAAAAATCTTGATGGTGAAAAATCACTATTTATGGAAATACTTGATCCATTTCCTTCGTAAGATAAAGAAGATTCTGTGAAACTATAATTTGTTTAACTATGATATTAATTCTTTTTTGTTACTGTGGCACTAATTTAGTAGACTCCCTATTTTATTGTAACCTGTAAATAATTGTGTCTCGGGCTACTTGGCTATTTGCCGTGCCTGTCCTTGTGATAAATAAAGAATAAACGGTATCAGGAAACTGACACATACTTTCTCCCTTCAAGTCATTTAAAACCAGAAATCATATTTAGTGAAATGAAACAAATTAACAATCAATTATCACACAAATATATACCAAATGTTATCAAAATCGGTTAGTAAATAACGGAGATATCGGTTTTTAAATATTTTCCATAAGAATAACATTGGACAACGTACTGCGTTTACCGCCGAACTAAAATATCAATTCTCCGCAACCAGATGACGTAAACCAATGATTCAAAATACAAGATTATTTAGTTTTTCAAGTTAAATTTAATGGTTGCAAGTATATTTTCTTTAGAGGTCACAGATTTGTGAAATTTGAAAAATATGAATTTTTTAACACTTAAACCCCCATAACTTCTGAACCTGAATTTTTACAGACATGCGGGTCGTGTCATTTTGTTTTTCATATTAAGCACTAAAAACCATGAAATTTTTATGAAAATCGTTGGAGCCGTTTTTGAGAAATTTGGATTTTTGTCATTTTTTATGGGTTTTTATGGGGTAAATACCCTTAAAAATCAAAAATTCAAAAAAAAAAAAAGAAAAATACACCTGGAGACACCACGGCTTTATACCTACGTGCGAAATTTCATGAAAATCGGACCACTGGTGTCGTCTCTAGCTTTATTTACATCCTCACACACACACACACACACACACACACACACACACACACACACACAGAGAGAGACACAGACAGACAGACAGACACCACGCCAAAAACCACTTTTTTGGATTCAGGGAGCACTAAAACGAATATATCCACTAACAACTCAAATTCGAAAATTTTTACGAAAACAATACTTTCTCCATATACTATGTATAGGGGGGAGAAAGTAATAAAAAAATCATGGTGTTAGGAAAATGACTCAGAGTCAGCTGTTGTGACGTTTTTCGGCTCACGCAACTATACGCGGTTCCACGTTCACCTTTCAGTATGGGATTTCCATAAGCCATGTATTCCTAATGAAAATTTAAGTTGTACTAGCCAAATTATGTGGTAATTAGCTGATAATTTTATCATAATTTGATATGAATATTAGTGAATAAATACACCCAACATAGATAATAGAATTTCATTGTCCCTTAAGGCACTGAAAAATGAATGTGGAATTGTTTGGTGCTTACAACGAACGACTACAGTACAAACCAGTTAAAACAACTCAATTAAAATATTGTATGGTATTAGTTCTCCTGTCAAACTGCTAAGTCCGCTAGTTCCGTGGGCCCAATTACGTCATACCAGCTGACTCTGCACACACCTTTCTTTTTCCTTTGCATCAAGATGTAAAAGTATATTTTAAAAAATGTAAAATAGTGTAATGCGGGGCAATATATCGGCCAAATGGGTTGCTACATGGGTTGTCTGGCTGCATACAAACTCGCCAACATTTTTGGGACTGTTTCTAATATACAAACTCGCCAACTTTTAGTTAGGTGCAAAAACGAGGGTCAGGAATCCGGCCGGCCACATTCAAACTCGCCAACTTTTGACCGCGGGCAGGTACCTCTTCCCCTCCCCCGGCTCGGTGTCAGTTGTTTGCCGGGAACCCTGCGTATACACCTCCGCTACTGCACATGCATTCAAGCCTATATTCCTTAAGAACTAAACTTAACATTGCTATCTAAGAACGTCTGTATTTTATAGTATTGAAATTACCTGTAGTTCAAGCAATTCAAATAAAAATTTTAGTCAAATTAATTATAATTAAATTAATACTAAGCATTTGGAACCATTTGGTTATTAAGGTTTTAAGGCTTCATGGTTATAAACGGTTAAAACCATATAAGAGAATTATAAAGTACAGCATATTTACTATGAATTACCTCAACTCATTAAAAATTATAGATAGTATTAATTATTATACGACATACCTTTAGTAATACAATATGCCTTGCATCCGTAATATCTTCGTTCGCAGGTCCATTTCATCGCATACTCTAATGATTCATCTCTTTGTATGCAAAATGTACATAAGACGTGCCATGGGGGGCGTATCCATGGGAAAAATGTGAAAATGAAATCCGCTAATTACATTGCTAGATTTGATTTGTATATTTATCACATCATTCTAACAACGTATGAGTGGGTATGGAGTCTCGGCGCAAAACGAAAGTGAAGGTTACTGCTGCAAAATCAACAAAAATCGACGACTAGTCAACAAAAACTGTCGACCTGTTACAGTTTCATCGGCATCTTAACATGTGGTAATTCATAGTAAATATGCTGTACTTTATAATTCTCTTATACGGTTTTAACCGTTTATAACCTTTTAATTTAATTACGATTTATTTGACTGAAAGTTTTATTTGAATTGCTTGAACTACTGGTAATTTCAATGATATAAAGTACAGTCGTTCATAGATATCAACGTTAAGTTAAATTCTTAAGGAATATAGACTAGAATGCAGGTGCAGTGGCGGAGGTGTGTACGCAGGGTTCCCGGCAAACAATTGACACCGAGCCGGGGGAGGGGAAGAGGTACCTGCCGGCGGTCAAAAGTTGGCGAGTTTGAATATGGCCGGCCGGATTCCTGACCCTAGTTTTTCCACCTAATTAAAAGTTGGCGAGTTTGTCTATTAGAAACAGTCCCAAAAATGTTGGCGAGTTTGAACGTACCCGGGTTGTCTACACTTGAAATAACAAGTGTAAACACAAACAAAACTCTCCAGTCATATGTTTTATAACAGCAAAAAGTATAAGACTTAGGCCTAATAATAAAGTAAAACTAGAAAAAAATTAACTACCGAGCAAGTCTCGGTCCATCGGCAGCAGGAGACGCTTTGTATCACCGAAGTTGGTAGCAACGGAGTAATCGCTCTTAACTAGTAATCGGCTTAAAATAGAATGGATTACCAATTTTAAATAGGTAACTAATTTTATCTACGACCATTGCAATAAACACCAACTATGGTATAAACATTATAATGATATACATTAAAATACCCCCGTTGCAGCAGACCTGCATACTCAGCGAATTTCAAATGCAAAACAACATATTTCAATCCAACATAGCGAGATTTGACATGTTTTGGTAAGCTCCATAAGAATAACATGAAAAATGAGTAGGCAGGTTTGCTGCTACAGATATATTACAACTGGGTGATTTTAATTCAATATTAAGTAGATCTGAACTAGAAGAAGCTATTTACCAAGTTTTATCAAGATATGTTGAGAAATAACCGAGATATAGAATTTTACTTATTTCCCATCAGGTTAACATTGGGACAACGTACTGTGTTTACCATTTTCAATATCTCGGCAACCAATGGACATAAAGCAGTGATTCAAAATATGAAATTGTTTGTTTTTTTTAGCTGAATTCATTGGTGCCAACAAAAATTCGGTAAACTTTATTTTTCTATGTAAAAACCTCAAAAAACCCATTAATGGGGGGGTTTGTCCCCCTTTACCTCCCCTTCTGGTGGTCCGATCGGGCTGGTTTACGAACTCGTCCGAGTGATTACCACTTTACACGTCTGTACTAATTTTCATTAAGATTGGACCATTTTTACGGCCGCTATCGTGCTAACAGACACATATATAGATATATGTATATAAATTCGAACGAATGGTGTTTTTTGCTTCTAGTGGCCCCAAAACGAAAAGTTATCATGGTCTCGGGCTTAGGTCTTACCATGAGACCTGCGGTAATAGCTTCTTCCCTATAGGAGAAATTCGCTAAAACCAAAACCCAAGCAGTTGCATAAAGTCAACTTTATGATACTGGAGTGACTTTAGAATACTGGTTTAAGGCCCGCATTACATTATCAAATATTTTATAAAAGATTCTTTATAAAAGATTTATTTGTCCAATCAGAATTAAATATTTTGTTTTGAAAATCAGCAGGCTTGAATTTTGATTGGTCAAATCAAATCTTTTATAAAAGATCTTTTATAAAATATTTGATGGTGTAATGCGGGCCCTAGAACAATGAGAACTCGGCGTTTGACGGTAGTAATACCTTCATACAAATTAAACAACTCAAACATCAGCTGATTGTACCCATACGATTCCGGTTTTAGTGCCCCATTTTACCTAACCTCAAACATCCTTTAATACGTTATAAATACAAGTGTGTCATCTACTGCGAGTTATTTATTTTTATAAACATATCCCAAATTTCGATTAGCTCACTTTATCTTTAATTCACCTATTTAGTATGGTTATTACTGTATGTGTAAAAGAGGAATTAATGTTTTTGTACATTATCTCCAAAACTAATTGTTGTGCGACGAAGTCAAGCACGTCGAGCGTGGTCACTACTTGGATGGGTGACCGCTTGGGAACACCACGTTTATAGGAGCCACATTTTAAATACGGTGAGTTAATTAGTTGTTTTTGAACACTCTGTATATTTTTGGTCGTGAATAAAGTAGTGTATGCAACGATTGTATTATGCCTTTAAGCCACTCGTGAAATATTTCGAACAACACTCGTGGCTTAAAGGCATTCATAATACAATCGTTGCACAAACTACTAATTTTCCTTTCAGAAGAATTAATCCATTCATAATCATGTTATTTAAGGGACGTAAATAATTATTTGTTTCATTTTAAAGAGGGTGGCGGCCTCTTTTTACCTTGTATTTTTCCCCCACCCACATCGGCCTCAGGCCTGTGCGTGGAAGTTATCAAGCAAAGCAAGGAGTGAGCCGGAACAGTACTGAAGGGTGAACAGTACTGTTAAATGTATGCGAAACTGTCGAGACGCGAACCGGCGACGTCGCCGCCAACGACTCATGCACTAACTAGTTACCGACAATATTTAATACTGTTTTATTATTAGCAATACCTTGATATTTTTTTTATTCTATTCTTTTAAAGACATTAGATACAGAACAGAATTACTTAAAAATGATCATATTTCGTAAAAAGAAATTAAGGTTGGATTTTGAAAAGGCTTTAAGTTCACACTTTTTATTTTGTAATAAACACTGTGTATATTATATAACAAAACACAATGAAAAAAGTTTGTGAAGTTTCTGCCGCCAAAAGTAATCAAATTAAGACCAGGGGACTAACAAGAACCTACAGGGTAAACTGTCCTTATTCCTAAACTAATAGAGAACTTTGCCGCAGTGGTTGAAGCCGCAAGTAGGAAATGAGATCCGGACTCGCAAAAAGTAGGGATATTATCAAAATTCAACTTTATTGATAGGGAAGAATAAAATATTAATTTTTTAGTTTATTAATTTTTAGCATATCTTTTTCAAATTCCAAAATAACAAATAATACAATTTGATTAATCCCTTTAGTTAGAGGATTGGTTTAACAGTTTTGAAGTACCATATTGTAATCGGCTTCAATAGAAACGAAACCGGCGGGTCAAAGTCAAACTCTGAAGCAAGCGAGCTGATTTTAAACCATTATATCAAATGAGCCCATGTTCAACTGACTTGTTTCAAAGCTTGGCCTTCACCCGCCGTCGCGTCGTCCGCGCCGCTTCTACTGACACCACGCCGAGTATAACATTGACTACAGTCGTAATACTTTTACCGAATAGAAATATATGTTATAAAAGTAAATCAAAATCACCTTTTAATTTCAATTGCAGAAGCGTAAACATGAATATAAAGCATGTTTTCTTAAAAGTGGTTTTAAAACTGCGGCACATGTTTTCTCTCTTCTACGTCAGAATTTTGGAAGAGGTACAAAAACATTATTCATATTTTCTGTAATGATTTGAAATACAGTTACTTTTTCAAATCCATTTAGTTTATTTCAAAGGAACTGTTATTCCCAATAAAGACGCTAAAATTGCCCTTTAAAAACAGCATTATTTTAGTGCTGACTCTGACCCTCTCCCCCCAAATTTATTTTTAGATGACTATATAATATATGGAGGGCACTCTTTGGCTCCATATGGATCTATAATGAACGGCCCCCTTCCTACTAAATTGAGACGGAAGGTCTAAATTATCTACTAATATTTGTTATGTATCACTCAAGTATCATCGTATACAGCCCATACTTATTAGATTACATTACATTATATTACATAACATTACTATTTGACCTAGAACCTTGAAACTTTGCATGAACGTTCCTCTTAGGGCGTAGATATCCTCTAAGAAAGGATTCTTCAAAATTTCCTCACAGGGCTACGCCGTGTTTTCATACGGTTTTAAACGGGTGAAACTGGGTTGATCAGCTAGTTATACATATAATAAAAACTATGTATTGTACCCATGCTTTACACGACTAAATAAATAACTTGAAAATTAGCAATACTTTCTATGGAAACAAAATTTAAGAATCAAGAATGCGTGACACTTTCAAGAATTAGAATAATACTGAGTCAATGTTATAATAAACTTAAAATATAGTCATCATTTTGGTGAACTATGATCTCAAACACTTCTCAACCTCTCTGGTCAAATAAAAAAACTGCAGTTCTTCACACATGCAATATTCATTTTTCTAAAACCAAACAAAACTATGAGGATTTATCTTCATTTCTGTACATCATAAAAGGTTAGTTAGATAAAAAGGTAGATTCACGTGTCATGTAATCAGAATTCTTCAGATACAAAAAGTAACTTTTGATTAGACCTTTTAATTTCACAAAATCCTTGAACTACAAAAGTAAATAATCTAAGGGTAAATAAATATACACATATTTCAAATTCACATTTGTTTACATGTCAACATATGGTTATGATTTGAAATAGTTCTCAAGTTACTCCACCAGAACGCATACATGGTCAAGTAACTTTAAAGGCCAGTGGGAGAGAGCCGAAGGTCGAATTTAAAATTGTATTTCACACATACCTTGTCCTAAAAAATACGAAGAAAACAAAAAAATCATTATCCAATTTGGTGCACAAATAAAAAATTATGGAATTACAAATAAATAGAAATGTTTTTATTTATATATGTAAAATTAACATTGGAACAACGTACTGTGTTTACCACTCATCGAATTGATTTTTATTTATATAGATATCAGTTCTCAGATCTAGTGGTGTGATAATTCTTTCTCTGCAACAAATTAGATTCGTTGCCATCGGCAACTCATAAGGCCAATGTTAAAATTTTACAACTTTAAAATTTATTTTATTACGTACTTAGATTTTCTCTGGCCAAGTAATCTACGTAGGACACTTTTTTGAGTCATAAATGTTTTATTTCCAGACCTTGAAGGAAATCCTCGGATCCGTTTTGAGATCACTGTGCAAGCAAGCAAGCACGCACGCTCGCACGCAAGCTAACATTGTTCATAAGAGTGTGGAATGGAAAATAAATAAAACATAAAATCATTATTTCCTGGTTTACTTTGAACCAACCTAGTATATGGCCTCTTTTAGTTTCATTACGGTGGACATTGATTTAAAACACCCAAAATTCACACATTGGCAGTAGTAGTAAACCTGAATTCTCATTTCCCGGAAGAAGATAAGACAATAAGTCATTTATTAAGCCAGATTAAAAAATACTTGCATTGGCCAAGTCAAATAATATAAATGCAAAAAACGTAGTGAGAAAATATAAATGCCAAGTATCATTACTTCAAGTTGAAATACTTACACACCTTTGGGACCTTGAATTGTAAAAATCCGACACCTCTGACATTGTTGTAATAAAAAATCATAAATAGGTCAAATATGCACCATATTTCTAACACCGCTTATTATTTAAGTGTTCACATAACTATTTCGTAAATTGACAACATCTGACATACGGAAGTTAGGAAGTATATGAAGGAAAGGGCATTGTATCTAAGCCCGAGCTGCGATGGTAGACCCGCTGGAAGAAAATGAGATGCAATATTTGCCTCCATATTACGTTTCTTTCATTTTAAAATGTCTCGAAATAGATAGAAATTTATTCACATTTCAAGTACATGGGTTTAGCTTTTTAAAGCTTTCGCGCGTATGATAGCAGGTTCTTTGATTAATTACATATATGGAAGCTCCTTTACAGACATTACACCGTTCCAGCAGACCTGCATATTCAGCAAATATAAAACGCTTTGTTCGAGAATTTTGTTTTCTTTTTAGTCTATTTGAGCATTTTTACCTTGGTGAAGTAAGAATGGCACCAGTAGAATTTATTTGAGTCAAATTATGCAGACACAAAGTTCAGTTACTTGGTACAAACAAATCAGAGCTACTATAACTTTTTTCATTTGCCCTAGGTACAAATCCAAAGCCATATAT
The DNA here is from genome assembly GCA_035578135.1 of Flexamia atlantica. Taxonomy (NCBI): domain Eukaryota; kingdom Metazoa; phylum Arthropoda; class Insecta; order Hemiptera; family Cicadellidae; genus Flexamia; species Flexamia atlantica. The sequence goes on along the minus strand of JAQJVK010000001.1, from coordinate 48,307,544 downwards.
TTTCAAAATTAAGTTGTATTTTTGGGAGCATTGTATGGCATCTATTACAGGCCTTGAAATCGAAATATTTTTCAAAGCTGTAATATTTAAAATGTATCAAAATGCAGGGTTTTTTTAATGCGACCCATTTTTAAGATTGACATGTGTATTGTTTTAGTTATCTTTACATTTTATACAACCTATTATTTAAGTTTGATCACATTTCGCTTACATTATGTGTTCAAACAATCCGCCATTAATATTTATACAAAGTTGTGTTCCCTCTATCAAATTCCTGAACTCGTTTTGCAAAGTACCTCTTTGAATTTCTTGTATTAAATTTGTTATGTTTGTTTTGAGGTGCAGAATATGCTGGGTAACCTTTTTGTAGGCGTTACTTTTTACGTATCCCCAAAGAAAATTATATGATGGAGTCAAATACGGGGATCTTAGTATTATTTCATCGACAACTGTATGTGGCGGCAAGTTGAGCCAAGTCCTTTGAGGGGCTCAGAATATTCGTAGAAAACAGTTAAGAACTAGCTATCTCCAGATGACAGAGTGATCCACAATAAGTATTGCTTATAAACAAGGCCATAGCCAATGGGGGGAGGTCAGGGGGTCAAACCCCCACAAAAAATGTTGAAATTGCGTTTAAATGAAAAGTTATAAAGTTATTTTTTAAACTTCCTGTAACCGCGGAGCCCAAACCCGCCCCCCCCCAAAAAAATTTGCTTGGCTACGGCTTTGCTTATAAAGAGCTTTTGTAAACAATTTCAGTATTACTAGAAGTGAGTTCAAAGTTTAACATATCATAAAAAATAGTTCTAGAATATTGTACCATAATTATTTTTCTTTCGAAATTATACAATGCATGACAATTAATTGCTTGATTTCGAGCAAAGGGTTTACTAGTATACAAAAATGCACGAACGGTGTTATTGGGCTCTAGGGACCTCAAAACGAAAGAAATAACATGGTTCCGGGCTTACGTCTCATCATGCCGCCTACGATAATAGCTAATACCCTATAGGGAGAAATTTGCTAATACTTCCCTATAGGGGGAAATTCGCTAAAAGGGAATCACGATAAATCACCAGGTAAAAATTGTTAACAATGAATTTCCCAAATTAGATGAACGGTGAGTTTTAACACACTCGCGCCGCGTTGAGCGCTCACTGGACTGCAAACGCTGACATTTCAGGCAGAAGGTAATGTTTCATGCACCTGTAAGAGTGGAAACTTTATTTTACCATTCCTAAACTCTTTCACATCACACTTTAAAAAATCAATAGTCCGTAATATGATTTTGCTCCATCACCCAGATTGATTAATTATTTTTTGTACGTGTAAATTAATCAGAGACGTTACACGATTACGTTCCATTACAATTTATGTAGAAGCAATTACGTAAGTGATATATGTAGTGATTTGATGTATTAAATTTAATTTAAACTTATTTTATAACTAAATTAAGGTTAAAGCAGGTTAAAAAAATCAAACAAATAAATAATTATGTGTATAAAATATTATATTGAGTCACAATACTGTTGCTTTTCAAGACTAACCTGTTGGCACTCCTGTACATTCTTGTGATTTGGAGGCAATATTAATTATGAAGTAGGGAAGTAGTGAGTCGGTGGCGCAGTTGGTAGTGCACTCGGCCCCGGTTCTGTGGCGGCAGCGTCGCAGGATCGAGTCCCGATGATGCCGCAAACTTTTAGCAGTACTGTTCATCCTTGTACTGTACCGGCTCACTCCTTGGTTTGCTTGATAACTTCCACGCACAGGCCAGAGGCCCATGTGGAGGGGCAAATACAAGGTAAAATGAGGCCGCCACCCCCTTTAAAAAAAAGTTCACTCTTGCACTATTCCCCAAAATTAGCACTGTCCGTTGAAAAATTTACATGTATAATTCTTTTACCATGTACTGTTTTTGGTTGCTAAGTCATGTTTATTTTTGTTGATTTTTTATTGTTGTAAGCTTCATTCTTATGATTTTTTTAGTAATATTTTTTCTTTCTTTTTACATGTTATAGTTAGTTCAATAATGTTCCTTGTTAGATTAGCTTATAAAACATTGTGTTTGGGATTTTAGTATTCTCATTATATATGTCTGGCTCTGACTCTTTTTCGTCATTGTTAAATATGTACTAGGTAAAAGAAATCCCGCTTCGGAATTTTTCCATGGGGCTCCTATTATTTCTCAATAATGTATTTAAAGTTATTGATTTTTGTAATTTCTGTTTTTATGTATAATGATTATGCTTTGTAATATTGTAAAACTATGTACTGATTTCATTGAGAAATAAACGATTTATTTATTTAAAAAGTAAGTTTAAAAAATATTATTTGCATAAAAGAATCAATCAATTATTGTCTTATGGTTTATTTTGAATTTCCAATATGTACTGTGAATTTGCTTGGTATGATTTAATTTGGTTAATCAATATATATATATATATATATATATATATATAAAGAGTTTTGTGTTGGTATAGTTCGGGCTACAGCCAAAACTACATGTCATAGACACTTGATCTTGGTGTCAAATTAAAGTTTGGAATCTCATGACGTGCACTATGGTGGTTTGCTTTTCATATCTTTGAGGGCTTAGGCCCACGATTGTCCTGAAAAGAGCTATGACAAGGATTTTAGGAGTGCTTTGAATTGTTGCTATGGTTACCATGAGAAATAGCTACTATGGTTACTAACAGAATGCAGCACAAAGAAACAACCAGAATACGACAAAACCAAATTAATAATCTCCCGGGCAAAGCCGGGGTTGTCAGCTAGTTTCAACATAACGTCTTATAATTTATGAACTTTGAGAATTGTTGTGTACTGAGCTTTCATGTATAAGTTTTCAAGGATATTGCACATGTTTCAAAGTAAATATTTTATATAAGAATTGTATATTTCAAAGTAAATGTTTTATATAAGAATTGTAAATTATTAGTTCAGATTTATTAATTGTTCTTGTTTTAAATGAAAGTAAAAGACGTAGGGATAAAATTATTTGATTTACCTTGTATTATTTAGTTTTGGTAATTTTCAGACGAGCCCGAGTGTACGGCGATATTGGGGATAGAGTGAGTAATTAATGTGGGGGACTCGATAATATAATTACTGACATAGTAACAGGAATTTTGAGGAATTTTACTTCATGAAAATGTATGGATATTTTGTATTGATCATAAAAAAAATAAGTAGGTACATCACTAAAGCAAGAAAGACAATTGAATAAGTCCAGTTATTGTTACCAGTTATTAAAAAGGATATAAGTTGTTTTACCTAACATCCAAAGGCTGACTCATATTACTTGCAGTCTTGTCAAACAAAATTTCAAACTAAAACTACTGGTCCCAATTTGATGTCTGCGAGGCGTCAGTACATATAATCAATGGTAGAAGCTTTAAAAGTTAGAAATATTTTTGCAGTTTACTTTTAAATTAACTATAATACAAAGGCAAAGTTAACGTCGAATGAACCCACTCCACAAGAGCTCGGTTAAGACGTGTTAATACTTATTTTCGTTAAGACTTGTTTCCGCGCCGGAGCAGCGGAATCGGTGTATGTTGTTTTTGGTACGAAAATACTATCGATATGAGTAGCGTAAATACCAAATCGATGGAGGAGACTCTGATCATCTCAAAACGCATAAACCGGAGCGTGGTCAGCCGTGTTGGGAGGAAAGGTGAAAACTCCCAAATATAATTTGCTAAAACTTATGTTTACGTTGAACTGTTAAAACGATGCCGATGTTTTAAAGCCTATTGACTGTAAGAAATGTTGTACTGCAATATCGTGCCGGCATTGTCTTGTGCAATACGAAATGAAACATCGAGTAGTACAACAGTAATAAGAATATAGCATAATTAAGTTTATTTTTTTGGACTGAGACAAGCTCAGCAGGAACTTTTACCGTGATGCTGTGGTGAGAAAGTTTAAAATAAATTGTGAAGTGGCCTTGCTTGAATTTAAAAATTGTTTAACATGAGCTTGCAACACCTTGCATAGTGTATAGTGAACATGTGCCTGTATAACATTTCGTAATCATAATATGATTGATTGAATTCACAACAAAGATTTTATTTCTCATTTATACTTGGCTTACCTATAGGATCACCAATGATGTCCCTATAAGGGGGGGGGAGTATCGCTGAGATGACGTGTTTTTTTTTCAAATTTTGTCTTAAAACTGACTGAGATAGGACGTGTACACATCCTACGTGAATTAGTTAAATTAAAGTTAACCAGCTTAGAAACTAAACTAGAGGCTTGAAGGGGCTAATAGCCCCTAAGCATAATCCTTCTTTACTATAGTGTACAAAATACCTTCTTAGAAAATAGGCTTTTGGATTCGCAAAATTATGATTATATCTAGCATTTGGTTTTAAGTAAACAAAGCAGACCTTTTTACATCCCAATGGTTTTTTGACAGCTATTTTACGTTAGTTCTCATTTTATAGTAAGCTTAAAGCAATATCAGTATTTTCCCCGAGTCCCTGAGATGGAGACCTTCATTTTCAGCCCCCTCCCATTATCCTGCGACCTTCCAAACGCTCATAATTTCGGCGCAAAAATTTCCCTTATAACAAAAATTTGCATCGTTATAACATAAACTAAACAAACGTACTTAACTTTTTATAATTTTAAATTATGAAAAAAATCAAACCCTTAATTATTATAAAATCATAAAATCTTAAATTTAAAATATTTTTTGTTATAGTACATTGAACGTGCATGGTTAGCTGCATTATGAAAAAAATCCCACATGTCAACATCTACCATACGGCTTTGAATCAAGCATTAGCACCACATGTTAAATGTAAACAAATCAGACGTTTTTCAATCCCAATGCATTTTAAATGGAATAATTTTTTTGTTATTTCTCATTTTCTGGTAGATTTGGACATAATCTGATATTTTTCCCGACCCCCTGGGACCAAGACCTTTAATTTGAGCCCTCTCCCATCATCCTGCAAGCTGTCAAACTCTCACAATTTTGATTTAAAAGAATCGCTTACAGAATTAGTAATATAGAAGATACTCGATTTTTACAATATCCGTTAAAATAGTTATTTTAGCTTCAGGTGAAACAAAACTGTAAATACACATTTTAATGATTAATATGTTCTAAATTTGCAAGCAGCATCAGCGTCCATCAGAAAAGTTGAAATTTAGAACTACAAAGTACAGAATGTTCTGGTTTGAATCATTGATTAACATCAAATTAGCTGAAAATAAATTTAAAATTTAATTTTATGGTTTTAAAATCCCATTAAAATAGCCATAGCCATCTCTAGTGGAAGAACCCTTTATTAGGGCTTTCTCAAAGATTGGCATTATTTGATGAGTTTGTACCCTATGACGTCTTTTTAATGGGGGGGGGGGTCAGGCGAATTATGACGGTAGTAGAGGGGGGCCCAAGAAGGGGCAAAAACCGATGACGTAATTCATGGACGGCCCCTAATCAGACCTCGCTCTTTTGGATTTGATTCTTGTCGTCGAGTCCAATTGTATTAATCGAATGATCAAATATGTATCGTAATGTTGGTAAATAAACGTTGGCTCCGCGGACAGGATTATGAATCAATACAGACTGTTTGTTGATGGACCCATGCGATAGTGTGTGCACTGATCACAGACTCACTACCAGCTCGAACAATATTTGTTTAGAGCTGCAGTGATTAGGCTATTACGACAATGTAGGCTATATACCCCTTAAATTGATGCAAGACCGAGCAACGTTTAGTTTTAAATCAAGTATCGACATTCCCGACCAAACGTTCAAATTAATTACTTTTTCCCGACTTTTAGCGAAGTTTTCCTATAGGGAAGAAGCTAACAGAAGACTCTCGCCTACGAAAGGCCGAGATAAAAAGAAGGCGATAATGAGGCCAGGGGCGAACCCAGGATTTAATTTTGGGGGGGATATACTATGAGAAGTGGGAAGGGGGTATTTAGGTAGAATCACAAAAACCCGTAATAATGTGATGGTAGACAAATATCGTCGTCGCGGTAGGCGAGTATCGCGACGAGGTAGACTATTATGGTCGTCGCGGAAGACAAACATCATTGTCACGATAGACACATATCGTTGTTACGTCGTCGCAGGAGACGAAAATCATCGTCGTGGTAGTAGAATATCGTTGTCACTGTAGACGAGTATCGTCGCCGCGGTAGATAAAATATCGTCGTCGGGGTAAACGAATATCGCTTAGTGGTAGACGAATATGGACGTCGCGGTACCAGTAGGCAAATATCGCTGTCGCGGTAGGCAAAGTTCGTAGTTGCGCTAAACGAGTCGTTGTGGCCGCGGTAGACGAATATGGTCGCCGCGGTAGGCGAATATCATTGTGGCAGTAGACAAATATCTTTGTCATGCTGCAGTTGACAAAAATCGTCGTCGCGTCGCGGTAGACGAAAATCGTCTTCGCGTCGTAGTAAACAAAAATCGTCTTCGCGTCGCAATAAACGAAAATCGCCTTCGCGTCGCGGTAAACGAAAATCGTTTTCGCGACGCGGTAAACAAAAATCGTCTTCGCGTTACGGCAGACGAAAATCGTCTTCGCATCGCGGTAGACAAAAATCGTAGTCGCGTCACGGTACCCGAAAACGGATGTCTTGTCGTCCAAAATTTCTGTTCTCAAAAATTTCGGGGGGGATATATCCCCTTTATCCCCCCTTGGGTTTGCCCCTGAATGAGGCTTTGGTAGCTCCGAATTGGCCGAAAAATAATCGTGGCGAAAAAACCGAGAGAATTTCAGACCACGGCAATGCGACCAAGAGATTTTTTGGCCACAAATTAAATAAATTTTTCTGCCTTGTTAGTAAATTGTTAATAATGGATATTATGACATTTTAAAATTGAAAAACACCACAATATTTATTTGTATAATTTTATTTTGTGAGGCCTTTCGCCAGCTGGTATCAGCAGACATATACACAAACACATTCAGGTATAGCCAATAAATTAGAATCCCACATTATTGGGCGGAGCAAGTGATGTCCCCCGCGAATTACGCCTATGATAAGGTCTGGCAAATTTTCACGTTTGGGAGAGGGGGCGGCGAAATGCTTTGGGCCCATGGGCGGCAAAATCGTAAATCCGGCCCTGCATGCATACCCCATGTTACTATGATGGACATTTCAAAAACATTTCATATCTTGGTATGTTGGATTGAAATGTTTGTATGCATTTGAAATTCACTGATTATGTAGACCTGCTGCAATGGGAGTATTTAAATACTGTGTGCATAGAATCCTTATTTTCCTTAATATTCTTTATTTTTTGCAACAGCATGGGTTTGTATAGCAATCAAAAATGTTGTTAACGGAATCGCTTTTAAAATTAAAACTACGAATTGGATTAAAATTAATGTATTTTGATTTTTCAACGTTTACTCGCATTTTTTTAAACACATGCCAAGTTCAGTAGCTTTAAATCATCTCTATTTTTTATTTATTTTTTTAAATGAACTACTATATTTTACAGAATAAAAATAGGGCAACGTCGTTGGGAAAAGCGCAGATCCATTCATGGAAAGTGAGCTCAGGAAGCACAATCAGACGTAAAGTCATTTTTGTTAAGAGGCAATTTTTTGTGAGATTATCCTAAACGCCTTTATTTGACGAATATAAACCAAAAGTGGACGTTGTTCCATAAAAAAGGTCAATCAGGGGAAAAATATGCCAACACTTATTAACCTCTCATCCCTCCATCAATCCCATACTCTTATACGAGAAATGTTATCTTGTCTGCTTGGTTCAAGGTCACACTACACTACAGGCCGGAGTCTCCCCCCCCTCCTCCCTGATGCCACGTCACTACACCGGCCGAACTACTAGCGCTGTGTTGGAAATAACAACTAAAATCATACGAAAAACGTAAACATTTACCAAAAAATTATGACATTAGAACATTGAAATGTAAACAATAAGAAACAAAACTGTCAAATTTCCAATAAATCATCTGATGAAAAGTAAACAAATTACTTGCGTGTAATGCTTACCGGTTTTTAAGATTATAAAATAAAGTCATGTTTTCTTTAAAAATGTTTTCGACCGCATTTGGTTATTCATTAATTAATGCAGATTCGAAAAAATAATGGTTTCTAAACGAAAACTGAAACGAATTACTTAGGGCACTATAGTTTTAAGAGTGCGACAGTGAATCGCCATAAGAGTACATTATAAAAGCGTCTGCGATTCCGTCTGATAATGTGACGTCACCAAAAAAGGACTCCGGCCTGTAGTGTAGTGTGGCCTTGCTTGGTTGCTTGTTTGCACAAAGATCTGGAAAACGGCTCCGAGGATTTCCTTCCGATTTTGGAAATGATTTAGCTTATGCAGTCTACTCCGCCTAAAGAAATCTAATTACGTAAATAGTTAATTTGAAAGTATTAAAATGTTAACATGGGTTCGTATGGGTAGCCAAAATGGAAACAAAATAACGATGAAAAAGTAAACATAAGTTTTCAAGTTATAAAGCAGCTGATTACAAACAGACCTTGAACCGCTAAGGCGCATGGAGAAAGACATGAACAGATAGCTCCGAATAAAGATTGAGCAAAGAGTATAAATGAGATGAGGTATGTGAAGCTGGCAGCGCCCATATTGAAAAAAATGTGAAAACAACCTAAATCATTTGTTTATCGTTTGTTTAGCTATTTTCGACGATTGTTTGGCCTTAGTTGTTTAAAAAAACGGAAAATAAAGTGGGCGCTGCTAGCTTCACATCAGCAGCGCCCATTCGTCATTTTGAGCTAAAAACCAGTGGAATCGTTTGTTTATCGTTTGCTTAGGTTTGTTTAGCTATTTTCATCGTTTGTTTGGCCTTAATAGCTTCAGAATTTGAAAAAATAGGTGGGCGCTGCTAGCTTCACACCAGCAGCGCCCATTCGTTGGTTTGAACTAAAAACCAATGGAATCGTTTGTTTATCGTTTGTTTAGGTTTGTTTAGCTATTTCCGACGTTTGTTTGACCATAGTTGCTTTAGAATTTGAAAAATAAGGTGGGCGCTATTAGTGGGCGTTGCTAGCTTCACACCAGCAGCGCCCATTATTCATTTTGAGCTGAATACAATTAAATGTTGTTCCACGGATAGTGAAGGCCATTGAGTAGCGATTACATGCAGGCTGTTAAAAATATACCGAATTTTATCAATTTAATTACTTTACTTTAGTACTGATTTATATTTTATGATTGAACTTTCTATGCTCGAACCCAGGAAGAAGACTACGAGCCACCTTAGTTGACATCAATATTTTAACATTATTTGTAGGCCTAAAAGAGTAATCTGTTTATTGCTGTTAGAGGAAATTGGAGGGAATTTCTCACAAAATAGTCTCTCTTCTTAAGGTTCCAACCAAACATTTAATTTTGGCTTAGTTTTATATTTCAATGTTATAGAAATATTAATTTGCAATACTTAGAAATACTTCGTTTTCATAAATGCAAGATGTTTTTTCCGTTTCAACGTGGCTCTCAAATTATCATTCTCACGTTTAACATTAGTTTTACTTCAATATGATAAGCATTTTAAGTAAACACCTATAGAAATTAGAGACAAATTTTATTATTGAAACAAACTCTTTCGTTAAAGTTCTTAAAAATATACTTGATTTTAAAATTATTTTGGTCTATCTTTTAAAAGTATTAAAAACATTTACTTATTCCTCAAAATAAATGCCCGTTATGAAACAAAAAAAATTTAATAAACAACTATTTTTAACATTCCTCAATATTGTTATGAGCAACGCTCGATCCTCCTGGTATTAACATCTTGAGCCCCCCACGATTTAAAAAAAAATTAAGTCGGCGCCTATGGATTTGCCTTAAAGCGACAGAACGTTATAAACATATAGTAGTTTATGCAACGATTGTATAATGAATGCCTTTAAGCCACGAGTGAGATGTAACTTAGAACACGAGCGAAGCGAGTGTTCTAAATATCTCACGAGTGGCTTAAAGGCATAATACAATCGTTGCATACACTATTTTATCTACGACCAACAATATATGACAAAATTCCCCCCAAAGTTAAACAAAACTCAAGACTTTTACTAATGATGGAATAGGTCAACTAAAATTTGAGGTTAGGCAAATAAGCAGACTGAACCATGAACAATTCAGTATTTTGAATCAATGCTCTATGTCCATTGCTTACCGAGATATTGAAAGTGGTAAACACAGTACGTTGTCCCAATGTTAACCTTATGGGAAATAAGTAAAATTCTATATCTCGGTTATTTCTCAACATATCTTCATAACACTTGGTAAATAGCTTTTTCTAGTTCAGATCTTATATGTTGATCTGAATATTGAATTAAAACCACCCATTTTAATATAGGCCTATCTGTAGCAGCAAACCTGCATACTCCTTCCCCATGTTATTCTTATGGAGCTTACCAAAATATGTCAAATCTCGCTATGTTGGATTGAAATGTGTTGTTTTGCATTTGAAATTCGCTGAGTATGCATGTCTGCTGCAATGGGGGTATTTAGTTAATAATATGTCATTGGCCTTGATGAAAAAAATCCAAAAAAACAGACACCACACCCAGAAGCCTCTTTTTAACAAGGCTCTTTATAACAGAAGCTCAAGGTCAATAACAAAAACATTTATTTGCATGTTTTATTAATAGCTAATCTGAAACGTAACTGGCGTTTGCACCATCGACCACATAGTGCAATAGACGGAGCACTAGAAACCGCGAAGTGAAGGCTAAATTTGCTTCTAGTCCCTATGCATGGAAAAAATAAAGTACGTAAAAAATTACAAATATGGTATCAAATTATACGTCTGAATCTCAGAATCACTATAGTACCAAAAATAAATGGCTTACAGGTAGTTTACACATCGTAAACATTGATAACCTAGAAGCTTGTCCTGACATTTTTTGAATGAAGCTGACGCCACGGAATACTCCTGTAACGTTCCTGTGATGTGTAAACTGCTTCTAAACCATTTATAATTGGTAGAGTAATTGTGAGATTCAGACCTTTAATTTGATACCAAATTTCTATTTTTTTAGTCGACTATATTTTTGTAAATAACAGTTTAGGATTGACTGTGTTTTTATGCAGGCGCCACACGGATAAACTCTCCCGCAGTAACTAAGTTATCGACCAAACTACGTCAGCTAATTTTTTCAAAAAATATGATTTGAAAAATTCAATTCTTTAGCAACAATTTCCACCGTTTTTTATTTTGCCTGACCAAAAAATAAAAAAAGTAGTAGCCGGCTACTTTTTTCATGTCATGTTTTAAAGTTGAATAAAACCTTGTGATTTTGTATCATTTTTTTAAATATAAAAAAAATTATTTTTGAAATATGATTGATACTATTATGGTTACAAACTAAAGGACTCTTCACATGCAAAATTTCAACCTTAAGCCTCAACGCTAAATGGTATAAACTACGAGTTATTTGAAACATGAACACTGTCAGATTATGTACGCGGTTTTAAGCGCCGTTTTATGTTTCTATACCCAGACAATATGGCGGCCCAGGCCTCACTTGCTGTAATGCAAGTAAGATAGCTATGCTCCGTCTAATTCTGCTATGTGGTTGCTGGTTTGCACCGAGTTTTGTTTTGCGATTAAAAGAAATAATATTCCAGATTTTATGCATTTAATTCGCGCGAAGAATCTATTCTTTTTCAAAAAAGGATCATGATTCATTTGATTCACTCGATGAGTCGTTCAAATTGAATGATTCGTTCGCGAATCACCCATCATCACTACTACCATAGCCATCTCTACAGTAGATGGTTATATGCTACTACAGACAGGCAGCAACAGATCTTCAGCTAAATTTTAGCTTCAGTTCAATAGATCCTCAGTTCAACAGATCTTCAGTTCGGTATCGTTGTTGATGGTATAGTTGTTTGATATAGAATATCGGTATAGTTGATTGATAGCTAGCTGAGGGGTGTTTCTAAACGCGTTTCACAACTACTAGCTACTAATCACTAGTTACTATTCATCTCGATTGTATCCTTACCGGAATCATAGTATTGCAAAATACAAAGTCAATTTTACAGATGAAACGTTTTAAGATGGCACTTGGGGGCTGCGGGACCGGGCGAGAGACCGAAGGCGAGGGGTGGGTGGAGGGGCTCGCAGGATATTTCTAGAGACATTGACCCTTGGACGTCCCTAAGTAGGTCTGCTGATTCACACGGTGTGTTTACTAGGTGTATTCGCAGGGAGAATTTTATGGTTGTTCTGCCTAAGTATCAGTCGTTGCTGAACTTCGCGAGCGAACAGTATTATAGTCAGGTTTAACAGTGAACATATAAAAATGATTGATTTGTAATGGATGAATGTATGGTAAATTTTTGTAAATATTAATTAAGATTAAAAATATACATTTTTATTAAATTGTTTATTTTAAATTTGTCTTGTAGGTTCTGTACATCCATGGACTTGCATTAAAAATTAAACTGTATTATAAAATTATTGAAGTAAATCGACTAAAATGGGTCAAAAACAGAAATTATCGTGACTTGAAAATATATTTAAAAACATAAGCTTACAATATAATTGATCATCACTAATGTTAATATTTTTATGATGAATTTTGAACTAGGGCATTCACGGAACTGTTATAATAGGATTGTCTAAGGGGATGGGACGGGCTAGCCACGATTTATGGTCCCGATGAGGGGTCGCGGCAGTGCCTGATGTTTTAGGAACGGCGAATACAGACTTTCTACCTCTCAGCCAAGTCATAGAGTAATAATGAACTTCGTAAAGAGTTGGCACTCCCATGTTAACTCGGTGGTAAAGGAACAGTAGCGCTGTCTGATAACAGTGCTTCGAACTAAAAAGATCGATGCGATATATCGATGGTCGTCGATGTGATATATCGATTGTCGTCGATGCGACATATCGATCGTCGTTGTCTGCTTTGTTTATATTTTCGTTTTCTTGTTTTGTTTGCTAGACTTTCAATTTTAATGACTTTACCGATTTATTTAGATTAAATTGATTAAGTACGTTTGCCACTAGTGCATGTTGTTCCGCGAAATACCGTACTGTACTAAGTGATTCATATTGTAGACCAGACATTTTAAATATTTTTCAAAAAAACGGGTAACCAATTGGGACTTTTTACCATATGTTCCTTGATATGTTACCTTTGAAACCCCATCATTTTTCCAAAAACAAAACTTGTGCTCAAGCCGCCATCTAGGAAAATGGCGGCCAAAATATAGTTTTTGAGCTATATCATGATAACTATTAAGTTTAGAAAACAACTTCTTATACTAAAGTTGCTTGGTTTGAAAAGGCCTATAACTTTTATACTTAATGTATTGTTGTAAATCAATTGATAAAGCCGCCATATTGGAAAATGGCTGCCAAAAAGTATTTTTTGGCTCGTGCAGCTTAATTATTAATCTTACTAAAAAGGTTACCGAAGAGAAGTTGTAGAGATTTTGATAATCTACCACTTTTATATTTACTTTGTTATTGTAAACTCACAAATATAGGCGCCATCTTGGAAAAATGGCCGCTAATAATAGTTTTTTGACTGGGACTTTTTTATTATTGAATTCACATTAGGTAACTAAATACAAAAGTTGTATGGTTTGAAAAGATCTATAACTTCTGTTTTTAACATATTGTTTTGCAACAATTAATAAAACCGCCATCTTAGAAAATGGTGGCCAAATATGTTTTTCTTGGAATTTTTACCTTTAAAATTTAAAAAAACCAAGTTTTAGTTGGCATCATTGGATTCAGCTTGAAAAAAAAAACAATTTAGTTTTTTGAATCACTGATTTATGTCCTCTGGTTACCAAGATATTGAAAATAGTAAACAAAGTGCGTTGTCCCTATGTTACCCTTATGGGAATAAGTAGAATTCTATATATCGCTCAATTCTTGACTTACATTAATACAACTTTGTGTGCGGCTTCTTTTAGCTGAGATCTACTGGTTTATGACTTAAAATAATCTATTTTTACATTTCCGTGGCAGCGAACCTGCGTGCCCATATACAATGTTATTCTTATGGAGAATATTTTAGCAAATTTACTTTACGTCTTATGATGCTTCAAAGTGTGTAAATACAAATTCCAACATAATATAAAGCCTAGTGATAAATAGTTTAAATATAAATTCTTAAATAAGTATGGTAAAACATTCTCCATAACAATAACATGGTATGTGGGCACGCAGGTTTGCTGCCACGGAAATGTAAAAATACCCCCGTCGCAGCAAACCTGCGAACTCAGCGAATTTCCAGTAAAAACAATAATTAATGAAATATTCCAAAAAAACATATGAAAAGTGATATATTTAAATAAAATTCCTTCGTTTGATTTACATGTCCTAAAAAATTGATAAATAAGTTTAATTTGAAAAATTTATTTTTTTAAAGGGGCTTGATTTTTTTTATTTTTTTAGTTAAAAATCAAAAATTCTATTTAAAATACTTTTGAAAAACTCGTGAAATACTTTGCAGGTTGCAACAAACAAAATTTTGTTGGATAACATTCTGCTGCCCTGATACTAAAATACTTGACAAAAAAAACGTGAAGGGGACATAACTTGGAGACCAATTGACTTAGAGCAACGATTCAAAATACCAAATTGTTTGTTTTTTCGAGTTGAATCCAATGGTGAAAACATTAATTTGTTTACTTAAATTTAAAAAAGCCAAAAAACCAATTTTGGAGGGGTAAAAGCAGCCTTTACCCCACTTTGGAAATGTCGATCTGGCCGGTTTACGAACTCGTCCAAGAGAACCTAGTTTTACATGAGTGTACCAAATTTTGTTACGATCGGATGATTTTTACGAAAGTTATCGTGCTTACAGACACTCAAAAAATGAAAATTCTATTCCGCATATAAACCCATATTAAATTTTGAAACAAATCGTGATTTTTGCAGGTAAAAATACATTTTCATAATAAACTCACTTGATATCCAGAAAGTAGACATAAAAAAGCTATCAATTGATATAAAAATTGATATGATTGCTGAGGGTACCCTGAACGGATATTTTTTGTCCATTCTGTTAAAACGACGGTAATAGCTTATTTCTAAGGAAATTCGCTAATAGATTATTTTAAGTCATAAACCAGTAGATCTCAGCTAAAAGAAGCCGCATACAAAGTTGTATTAATGTAAGTCAAGAATTGAGCGATATATAGAATTCTACTTATTCCCATAAGGGTAACATAGGGACAACGCACTTTGTTTACTATTTTCAATATCTTGGTAACCAGAGGACATAAATCAGTGATTCAAAAAACTAAATTGTTTGTTTTTTCAAGCTGAATCCAATGATGCCAACTAAAACTTGGTTATTTTAATTTTTCAAGGTGAAAATTCCAAGAAAAACTTATTTGACCACCATTTTCTAAGATGGCGGTTTTATTAATTGTTGCAAAACAATATGTTAAAAACAGAAGTTATAGATCTTTTCAAACCATACAACTTTTGTATTTAGTTACCTAATGTAAATTCAATAATAAAAAAGTCCCAGTCAAAAAATTATTATTAGCGGCCATGTTTCCAAGATGGCGCCTATATTTGTGAGTTTATAATAACAAAGTAAATATAAAAGTGGTAGATTATCAAAATCTCTGCAACTTCTCTTCGGTAACCTTTTTAGTAAGATTAATAATTAAGCTGCACGAGCCAAAAAATACTTTTTGGCAGCCATTTTCCAATAAGGCGGCTTTATCAATTGTTGTACAACAATACATTAAGTATAAAAGTTATAGGCCTTTTCAAACCAAGCAACTTTTGCATAAGAAGTTGTTTTCTAAACTTAATAGTTATCATGATATAGCTCAAAAACTATATTTTGGTCGCCATTTTCCAAGATGGCGGCTTGAGCACAAGTTTTATTTTCGAAAAAGTGATGGGGTTTCAAAGGTAACATATCAAGGAACATATGGTAAAAAGTCCCACTTGGTTACCCGATTTTTTGAAAACCGGGTTTTTTCTTCTAAAATGATTGGACTTTTGGGCTTAAAGCGATTGATAGAAAATAAATACGTAGATGTTTTTCATAAAAGCACTTAATAAAAATTAATTTAGTTAATTTGTATTAAGTGCTTTTATGTAAACATCTACGTATATATTTTCTATCAATAGCTTTAAGCACAAATGAATCATGCAGTACAGTATTTCGCGAAACAACTTACACTTGTGGCAAACGTACTTTAGGTATTTTCCCACACTCAAATTAATTCCAACTAGTTTTGGTTGTGTACACGTCGCGTCGTGACAGAAAATCAGGGGAATCGGAATAGGAAGTTAAGGCCGTATGCAACCAGGTGCAACTTTGTTTCGCGAAACATTCACAAAACCATGTTAAGTATATAAAAAATGTCGCGAAATGTTTCGGCAAGTAAGGCGAAATTTTAGCCCCATTAAAATACATTGTTTCACACGAAATGTTTCAGACAATTTCGTGTTTCGTGTGAAATGTTTCGCGAAAAAAGTTTTTTTTCCTTTGCCAATTGGTGGCCTGAAATTAAATTCATGAGGCCTCAATGTACACTTTTGGTTGTGCCTTTCTTTCTAGTTTGTTAGCTGTGATTGAAATTGTTATTTAATAATTACAATTAATTGGACTGAAAATTTAAACAATTATCATGAAAATACCTTGTTGATTTTTTTTAATTATGTTAGTAAGGAACAACTATGTTGTATATGTTTGTATGTAATTTGTTAGTAATAAAAGATCAGGAATCTAATAAGTGAAAGGATTTAGAGGAGGGAAGGTGTAGGAATTTCTTCTCTGCTTGGGGCCGCTCAAGCAATGTCCTAACCCGAAAAAGGTTGGCCACGGAAAGAAGCACCAATGGATTGAGATTACACATATGTAAACAATTATGTTGTGTTATGTAATGTTATGTGCTTGCACTCATATCCTTCTTTTAATAGATTGGAGAAATCGGTTTATTTCTAAGTAAATGTCAGTATCCTGTAAGCTTATAATTCTGTTTAAGTTCTCTGTAAAATGATTACTTAATTCTTTTGTCTTCTTTAGATATTTTTCTCTCTCATAGTTATAATGAGGACAATGCATAATAATGTGTTCAATTGTTTCATTCGTACCAAGTGAACATTTAAGACATAAGGCTGTAAAATAACATTTCATTTTATATAAACAAACATTCACATTTGCATGACCAAATCTAATTCTACATATATTGACGATTTCATTTCTAGACATATTTGAGGATTTAAACCATGGATACTGAGTAAATGATTTATTTATGCTTCTATACCATTGAGCTTTATTTGTTGTTGTTAAATTGCTTGTCATTGCGTTTAAGTTTCTTTTTTTCTGAAAAGATTTAAAGTCATCGGTTGTAATGTAGAATTCACAAGAGATATGTTCATTATGGATCGAGGTTTTAGCTAGTTCATCGACCACTCATTAGCTCTTATCCCAACATGACCAGGTATCCACTGTAATGTGTACCTGTTCGTAGAATTATTAAATATCTCATATATTATATTTATTATCATATCTTTGAAGTTTGAGATACCTTGGATGACACATTCAATATTTTTAATAATTGATTGACAATCAGTACAAATGACTATGTCCTTATTACTAAGACTCCGAGTGTATTCTAGGGCTTTGTAAATAGCAAACATTTCTGCAGAATAGCTAGATACATTTTTATCTAGTTTATATTGCAAAATGGTATTATTACTTGGTATATATATAGCGGCACCTGTGCATTCGGATGACTTTGACCCATCTGTATAAATAATGAATCGGTGCTTATAGGTTAGGTTAAGCATTTCATACCATTCCTGTTGTATGATTGTATTATTAAAACTCTTGTCAATTAGTTTGTTATTAACAAGTACATTGCATTGTAAATTCAATTTGATTAGTTCCAGAGGAAGTGGGAAGTCATTTGGAGTTGAGAATTCGTTGTATAGGTTGTTAGGTGGATTGATCGTTTGAGCAATAGTTATTGGTTTAACATACAAGGGTGTTGTCTTTTTACCCCAAAAAGGGTTATTGTCAATGAGTAGTCTCAAATATAATATATTTTCATAACTGGGATGTTGTGGGTGAGTCATGATTTTATAGATAATTCGTTCAGCAAGTGTTAACCTTCTCAACTCCAGAGGTACAATAGCACATTCTGTTTGGAGTGCTATATTAGGAGTTGTTTTAAATGCTCCTGTAGCAATTCTTAATGCCTGGTTTTGAACCACCTCTAGTTTGTTGAGGACATTTCTCGGAGCATGTCCATACAGAAAAGAACAATATTCCATTTTGGCCCTTATTAGGCTCGTAAATATCTTAAGGATAAAATCAGGATTGGCCACATTTCTGTTGCAGGCTAAAATCTTTAATATGTTTAAGTCTCTAAAACATTGAATATGTAATTGGTCAATATGTTGTTTAAAGGTAAGTTTATTATCTATTAATATACCTAGGAGTCTTACTTTGTCATCAACCTTGATTAATTGTCTGTCTAAATAATAGTTGGTATTCAAGTCTGGTAAAGACCGTTTTCTTGTGAATATTGTAATTACACTCTTGCTCGGATTAATATCTAGGTTTAGCAATTGAAATTATTTATTTATATTATTCAGTACATTTTTCATATCATGATGTAATGTATCATGGTTCTTACTTGACACAAACAGAGTTATATCATCAGCATATTGTAGAGAATGTACATTTTGAGGCAGACAATGATTTATATCTGAGATATAGATGGCGAAGAGAATCGGGCTCAATACACTGCCCTGCGGAATTCCTCTACATGAGGTCCTTGTGATTTCATGAGTCGGCAGTTTAATAGTCAATTTCCGATCCACCAGCCATTTATGACAGTGTCTAATAAATTTAGCTGGGATGCCTTTGACATACATTTTTGACCATAACTTCGGCAAGTAAACATGATCATAAGCACTGGATACATCTAAGGCTGCCAGTATTGCAGTTTCATTATGGGTGAGAGCTATTTGTAAATTAGATATAAACTGTATAATGTAATCAGCACAGCCTAAATTCTTCCTAAAGGCAAATTGGGTATCAGGAATAATCTCAAGTTTATCTACCAACCAACTTAATCTGTTTTTAATCACTGTATTCATAATTTTAATAAAACATGATATCAAAGAAATAGGCCTGTAAGAATTTTCTTTGTCCTTATCTTTTCCTGGTTTCAAAAGTGCAACAATTTTAATTTGTTTCCATTCCATAGGTAGTCCCATCTTATCATTCCAGATATTATTATAAATTTTTAATAATATATTTAAGGCATTCAAAGGTAAATTTTTTATCATGGAATATGTTATGCCATCCATCCCAGGAGATGTATCGTTTTTCTTTGATTTCAAAGCTTTCATTAATTCTTGCATATTGAAATCAGATTCTAATGGGTGAACATTACTGTTGATGGTTGGGGCTATGATTTCAATTTTTTGAGGTACGTGGTCTGGTATGATAAATTGCATGAATAGGTTACACAATTCGTTGTTATTTACTATTTGAGATTTTTCTGGTGTTATATTCGAATTTTTAAGCTTCTTAACTATTTTTCAGGCATATTGGGTCGAAGATTTGCCACCAATTCTTTGACACAATTCCTCCCAGCCCTTATTTTTAGCCGCCTTTATTATTTCTTTAGCCTTAAATTGATTTAATTGATAAAGGCGGTAATTCATTGGTGTCATATTTAATTTAAAATTTTTAAAAGCTAAGCGTCTATATGCAATGGCTTGCTTACATTGTACATTTCACCAAGGTTTAGGTTTAAAACCTGCCTTGGAAGAATTCATAATAATGTCTGGAATAGCCTTATCTCATGGCTTTTTAATTACCTCTACAAGATAATTATAATGCATGTCTGCAGATATGTTATTGAACTTATCTATTTCTTCCTTTATTAATTGTGCATACAAATTCCAGTTAGCTTTTTAATATTTTTCTTAAAATGAAACTGATTCATTGTTGAAATGTTATATACAAATTCGAATTGCATATAAATAGGAAAGTGGTTACTACCCATGGGGTCACTTAAAACTTCCCATTTTGTGAGGTGTGCGTATAAGTCCGGTGTAGCAAAAGTTAAATCTATCACAGATTGTCTATGAAACATACTTGGAATGATTGTGTATGAATTGTCATTAACCATAATAAATTGACTCGTAGAGTATTCTCTAAAAATATCGTTACCACGAGAATTCGCATCATGGCAAAACCAATATGGATGATGCGCATTCATATCACCACAGATTAAAGCATAGTCATTATCCTTATTAAATAAGTTGTTTTTCCAGAAGTTTGAATCAATTTTACCATCTGTGCAATAAATGTTGTAAATAGTAAATGGTTTATTGAAACCATTAATTTTGATCGCCATCATTTGAACTTTGTTATTATTAAATTCTATAATTTTATCAAAGGGGATTGATTTATGGATTATGGTGGCAATTCCACCATAACCATCATATCTGTTAACTTGTATTATATGGTAATTGCAATCTGATAATTTAAAGTTGTCATAAAGCCAGGTTTCTTGAAATAATCCAATATGAATCTGATTGTTATTGAAATATTGACAGATCTCTGGCCATTTGGGTTTCAGAGATCTGCAATTCCACTGTAATATATTTAGTTTATGAAGTGCCGTGTTGTTTTTTGTCTGGTGGGACAGCAGCACTGGTGTTTTTATTTAGCGTTAAATTGTCTGTCGAGTTGCTTTTATTAGATAAAATGTTAGTTTTAATGTCAGGAATAGGGCTATTAATAAAAGTAGCAAGAAAATCATCCTTTTGTTTTTTTTGTTGTGGTATTACTGTTTTTAAATTTGTTTCTAATTTCAGCGACTCGAGCGTTAAGAAGCGATTTTAGATACTCACTTCTCTCTTGAGTAATTTCTGAGGGATTAGGTTTAGTTGTTACATTGGGTTTAGTGATGTTACTTATATTTTGTCGTGAACTCGTGGGGCTAGATCGAGGAGTTGTATTTTTGTATCTATTAGCTGGATTAGATAATGGCTTTCGGAATTGGAGTGGCGTATGCGGAGCAGCATTAGCCGATGGAGTTTCAGGTACAGTAACTAGTGGTAAATACCTGTTTGAGAGAGGAGTTTGACAAGTATTTAATGAAATTTCTGGTAGGGCTGGATATTCAGTAAGATTTGTTAGTTCCAAAGATCTGGTTGCTTCTGCAAATGATTGTGGTCTTTTTGAGACGCCTTTGACAATCTTATACGTGATAGGGAAGAATTTACTGGCTGTAAAGTAGTCTTCCCTCATTAGGCTCATCCTTTCTTTTATTTTCTTTTGCCTGATGTACTCAGGACAGAACTTAGAATTGCTACTATGGGGGCCTAGACAATGAACACATTTACGTGGAAGTTCACACGGTAAAGAATGAAACTTGTCACCGCAGTCTCTACAGATTCTGGTGTTTTGGCAAGGGGAATTGGCTACATGCCCATAGGCAAAGCATAAAAAACATTGTTTGACAGGAATCATGTAGGGCTCAATTTGGACACGAACATAGTTTAAGGAGATGTATTCAGGCAAGGTGTCAGAATCAAAGGTAATTTTTACAAAATGGGTGTCCTGTAATTGTTGATTGACTCTCCGCTTAATACGGCTAACTTCAAGAATGGGACTGTTGCAAACAGAATCAGTAAGTATCTCAGATTCAGGGATTAGAGGATCAATATTTGCGACACCATATGTGTACACCCTAATAGATGGAATGAAAACATTGTAGTGAATAAGATGTTGTGATAAGATTAGGTCATTTGCAGATTGATAAGACTTGCAGAACACAGACACGTTGCGGCCAGATCTTTGGATGTAATCAATGTCAGTATGATGATTTTTAATGATTTTTCCTACCTGGAAATGATTGAGTTTTGCTTTATTTTTGTCTTGGATTATTATTTCAAATGGACCTTTATTATCTTTTTTATATAATCTTATCTGGTTTGATTTTTTGGGTTTTGGTGGATTTAGGTTTTCATTACTTTTATTTTCATCATTTAGTTGATCATCATGTTTACGCTTAATATTCTTTTCATTGTCAGAATGGTTTGATTCATTATTTATCGGCAAAATTGAATTAATAGCTATTTCGGTTTCCATTTGTAGGTTATTCATATGGTCGGCTAGACCTGACGACATGTCAGGACCAGCCGTGACTTGTACGGATAAATGGGCCAGAAGTGTGATTTAAGTATGTTAATGGAAGGAAGATATAAATAATAAGGTGTGCTACTTGATAGAAAAGGACAGTAGTAAAAGTATTTACATAGTAAAATTACCCAAAACTGTGTTGAAGTAGTAACGGGAAAATTAGAAAGGCACAACTACAAAATTTTGAACTATCTCACAGCACTGCCGAAGTACGAATGCGAAAAAAAAGGTTGCAATAGTGGCATACGCCCTTTAGCAGATCGTTATCGTGTTTTTGATTGGCTGATTCAGTGAAGAAGAAGAAATCCATGTCTTTACAACGACATCTAACTAAAGTGCTTCGAACTAACCCGCTCTAATAAGCTTACCACTTGGCTCAATTTAAGTGTCAAAACCGGTTTCACAAATACTAGCTACTAATCACTAACCACTAGTTACTATTCGTTTCCATTGTATCCTTACGGTTTTGAAACGGAATCTTAGTATTACAAAATACAAAGTCAATTTTATTAATTCATCAACATCGTTTAGAAACAGCCCCCTGAAGCTTGGTGTTCGCCGACGAGCGTCTGGGCTCAGGACGAGTCCCAGTACGAATTGAACGAATGTAGTCCTAAAGTCACTGGCATAAACGGAGCGAATTTCTTGAAGTTATGACGTCACCAGGTTTGACGTCATTGTTTAGAATCAATTGTAAAAATTAATTTTCTAGTATTGGAGCCGACTGCTGATTGATAGCAAGCTCCGGTCATTTTGCAAACGTTGCGGTAAGTTTTGTTATTTTATGAAATAATGCCTTAGCTTTAGTTTTTAGCTACCACTTAAAAATTTAATTACTCTCAAACCATTGAAGGATGTGTTTAAGGGTGTTTTTTTCTTTCTTATTAACCCTCTCAGTTAGAGCAATAAACCAGTGTCACAGGTTTTGAAGTACTATGCCTACTTAAACACATAATGTATAATTTCACTATGTTCATTTTTGAAAAGGAAAGAAAAAACTAGTCAATTATGATGGACATATTGTTTCCTCAATATTGATAGGATCTAAGTAATGTAATGGGAGTGTAGCTAATTTTCATGTAATAATAGGCCTTTTAGGTACTCTGCATAAGTCTATTCGATAAATAGTATGGTATGAGAAAACTTGAAATTGTAACTTACTAGACTATCAACTGTTAACTTATTGGCCAAATAGTTTGTGCATAAGTTGACTTGTACATTGGCTAGGCCTATACACAGGTTTTCATCGTCAGTGGTGTTGGTCGAAGTAAGTTTTACCTGTGATTCCAATTGTGTTGCTTAATTTGGAATTTGATTCAGATAAATTAGAGGCATTTGGACGTTTTCCCTACAATGTGTTTGTGATTTTGGCTATCTTACATGAAGAGAGTGTGTCTCAACCGATTTCAGTCAACAAATTTATTTCTCGGTTCATACACCACTTTGGGGAATGTCTATATTACTATCCATTCGTTGTATCGGTTACCTGTAATTACTCGATTTTACCATCAATATATCAATTTATAGCCTAGTCAGATACTTGGGTAATATATTTGCCTTTGGTGCAGACCAAGCTTATCTATTCAGTACAAAAATGTTACCTTGGCCAAAAATTTCTGATTTCATGGTTACTATATATGCTCAGTAATATTATGGTGTGACCGTTAGTTTAATTGTAGATCTGTTAGTTTAATTGTAGATCTTTTATTAGCATAACCTAAGTTAGGGCTGAGGCCTAGTTAATATTTTTACTGGTTGCACAAATAATCACTTGATTTAAAACAGAATTCCACAATATCATTAATCTGCCTGATACCCGTTAATTATATGTTATTGTACGGCCTAATAGCCTAGTACCCTAATTATTTTTAATAATTAAATTACACTATCAGTTAATTTAGAACACTGTAGGTAACTAGAAGACTGTACTCTGTAAATGCCTTCCACATCGGGCCAATAACGGTACAAATGATTCAGTAACCAATCAAAACTGAAATATTCACTTGTGTTACTTCACTAGAGGAGCTATATTTTAGCTTTTTGATTGACTGGATTAAATTAATTGATATCTCAACTGTATACGATGATTGTCAAATTAAAAGTCCCCCCTCTCCTGACAACCACGGTTCCCCCCGATTCCCCATGCTAATGAGGTTAGGTATGACCCATGGCCATTGTTACACTAAATAGCCTAAACTAAAAACTTTTATATATTTTTTCCCAAATTCCAGTAACTAACCGAGGTCAAGGCTAATTTTACTATAGTTTATTCTGTGAGATAAATGTTGACTTCAGGGCTCTTTCAGGCAACATGATTGAACCTAAAAGGCTAACCACGTTTTATTTACAGGCTCAAACTGGCCTATTTGGTGTAGTCCCTACAATTTTATTGGAATGTTTATTAAGGCCTAGGCCTGGATTTGTATTTGAATGCTCAATTTAGGAATTAAGTTGATTTTAGCGAATTACCCCTAAAGGGAAGAAGCTATTACCATAGGTCACATGGTAAGACCTAAGCCTGAGACCATAACTGTTTCAAGGATGTGTTCTGCAAAAGATGATTTTTGTGTGGTTAAATTACATGATTTTATTGCTTGTATGTGTTCTTTGTATCTGCAGTTGAAGCTGCGTCCTGCAAAAATATTCTATATCAGGATATTGTAGCTGCTAGATAACCCTAAATACTGTGTGCTGAATTTTATTTATGCACCCTTTACAGTTAGTTTAAAATAACTGTTCAAGAGTGAAAAAACCATACCTGGTTGCACCTACCCCACTTCACCCTATTTAAAAAAATAGACTAAATCAACACCTGAACTTTTTTTCAGGAGTTGTTCGATGCCGAATTTTACAAGCTGCAAACTACGAGATTAAGAACAGCCTATTAAAAAGTGGATGTCTAAAGCAAAAGAAAAATTGGAAGGAAAAAGGTAATTTTGGTATTTCCTCTTAACTTCCATGCAACCAACACGTAATTACATTATGTTTAATTTAATTGACATAGATATTTAACAGGGTATGTACCAGTCGTTAATTGGGGAAAAATGATGGGGATTTCGTAAGGTCAGGAATAGTCATTAAAAATTCATGAATTTAAACCTTTTGGTTGAGAAATAGCGGTTTTCAATGTTTTCTGTAGTTGCGGCTGGCAAATCTCACAATCGAATCGCGACATATATTTCGGTAACATCGCGGCCGGATAATCAGTCCATAGCCGGTACATCCCTTGATTGTATTTCGGCCAGAAAACCGCTAGTTTCATGACCTTCAGATCTCTCAGTAGCATCGCTACCAGGAAATCTGTCGCATTGTGGCCATCAAGCCAGTCTCTCTTTTGTGGCCATGACATCTCTTGGTCATTTTATAGCCAGAATCACTCACTCATTATGTAGCTGGTAAACCACCCCTTTTTCACGGCCGGAAAATAGCTTTCTCGTTTTGCGGCCAGTAGATCTCTTGGTGGCATTTTGGCGCCAAGTCTCTCGCTCTTTTTGTGGCCATAACATTTAATGGCCAAATAGTGGCCAGAAAATCTGTCGTTTATACAGCGGCTGGCATATTTCTCGGTTGTTTTGTGGCAAACAAGTCTCGCTTTTTTTGCAGACACCATATCTTCTGAACACATCGTGGCCACAAAGTCTTTAGTTTATACCACGGTCGGCAAATCTCTGTCATACTGCGGCCGGAAAATCGCTCGGTCTTTCTGCGGCTAGTAAACCTCTTGGTCGCATTGAGGCCGGTAAAAAGATGCGTGATCGTCTTGCAAAGCTACTTCCCCCATTCCTGTGCCTATCACATGTGAATGGTAAATACATACTATCAATTTAAACATCCCTTTGCTTATTTTACAAAGTTGTTCCTGCGATCAGTCAATAAGCTTCGGTGAATTTCATGGTCATCTACTTCTTTTGCAAAGTTACTCCTGCGATCGGTATGTTTCGTCTACCCGCTTGCGGTCGCTAAACATGCACGATCGTCTTTTTTAAAATTACTCCCATTATGAATGTGCAGTGGTTTACTGTAATATACGAGGGCCGTCCAGAAAGTAAATTATGTTTTTTCTCTACATCTAGCCCAGTGGTTTCATCTCCATGACTGATCTTGCTCCTTTACGTAATAACTACAAATTATTTTCAACTCGAGTCTACGCACAGACCACTAAGGTACATGTAGGGTCATTTCCGTAAATGTTTTATTTTCTTTTTATGAAGCTTAAATTAATTTTAAACATTTTTCAATATCATTTAGTGTTTTCTTTTTTAAATTTTAAAATTTTAGTTACCATTTCTTTTTACGCTTCATTTATTTTAACAAGATATTTATAAGTTACATTGTCAATTAATTTGTTTATTATTATTTTGTGGAAATAAACTGATTTTCACTTTTGACTTTTTGACTTTCAGACTTTTGATAGTGTGGCCTAAACCTCCACTCCTGGTCCAAATCTGAGCCAAGTCTCGTTGCCGACCGACATGCATTTCATTCTTACAGCGTTTTGAAATGGCAGTGTCCTTTAAAAATTCCGCTTTATTGATTTATCCTAATAATGTTGCTTCTTTTAGTTCCTTACCATTTGCAATCAATTTCCCATCCAGAAATCCCCAGAAAAATTGTAATCTCTTAAGACCAGGCATAGGTTATACAGGTTTATCCGAAAATGTCTCACTTTAGGTGGCAAAGTTCCGTGAAGTTGCTGATGCAGCGTGGGGCGGGTATTTGTAGGCAAGAAAGAAGCAATATTGTTAGGTTAAAGAAATTTCGCGTGACTTTAAAAACACACTGCCATTTTAAATCGCTGTAAGAATAAAATTCGTGGTCGGTCGGCAACGAGACTTAGCTCAGATTTGGACCAGGAGTGGAGATAGGCCACACTATCAGTCATGTAGATGAGACCATTGGGCTTGATGTAGAGACAAAACGTCATTTTCTTTCTGGATGGCACTCGTAATTTTCACAAACCAACTTCAAAATTGCAAGACCTAAGTTTACAGCATAAAGGTGTTTTTGTTACAGAAAACGTGATGAAAGCAACGAAGAAAAATGAACTAACTACCCTATTGAACGGGAAGTGGACACACCGTGTATATCAAATCACTATACATTATTCACCGTACATTGTAACCACAGCCAATGTAAATTAGCTGAATAAAAATCTCATCTACTTGTATATCCATCTGTCTTTTTATTCACAATCCACTACTGATATTGTCATCTGTTATCATTTTAAAGTTTGGTCAAGAAGTGTAATTTTAATCGAACCTCAGCTCTGCCCCAATGGCCTTCAAAGTTATTTGAACAAGTGCATTCGGTTAATGAACAACTGGACGCTGGGTTTACCTGGATTCGGATATCCCTGCGTGATCCTTTCCTGGTCCCAAGGATATAGAGGGATATCCTGGGGATAATACCAATATCCCTGTGGATTGTTCCTGGGGATGTCTTTGTGCTGTGTGAGTAATTAACATGGTGGACTTTTTAAAAAGTGTTCTGTTTGATTCTGCCAATTTAATTTGAAATATATAAAAACCAAGGAATTATAACGACTTTTCAATGTAATTTGTAAGGCCAATTAAAATGTTTTGAGTTTTACCTTGGTTACATTTAAACTTATTGGCTGAAAACAAGACTGATGCTGAGGTTATGGATTTTCTTGTGACAAGAGCTCAATGTTTAAATATCTATGGAAGCTGAAAATAGGGTGGTATCATCTGCATAACTTACCTAATCAACACTAACATTTATTGGCAAATCATTAAGAGATATAAGGAAAAAGAATGGTACTGTACCAGGACCGAGCCGTGCGGAACTCCTGCAACTACCTCCCTCTACTTAGATTTTCTCCCTTCACCAGAAACAAATTGCCTTCTACTACAAAAATAAGATTTGATCTAATGCTTATTTAACTCTAAATCTTATCGAACTCAAACAGAACTAGGAAATTTAGAAAAGCCTGTTGCATCTAATAGATGTTGATTGATTGATTGGAGTGTGGGGAATAGGCTCAAAAGGTCTCGGCATGTCAACCGAAGCTTATTGTGCCCCTCCTAATGATTGATGCACTGCCAAATCCAACTAGATTTAACGAATAAGTTAGACCAGTTGGTTTTTGTGGCTAAAATCAATGAATTTAGTCAATAAGACTGGGTAAAAAAGTCAAAAGGCCAGTCATTAATTTAAAGTAGGCCCTAGGCCTAAATTAAATGGGCTGCTTGAACACTTCTGTGGACCCCTATGATGGATCAAGAATTTAATGACGATTGGTTAACACTCAAGGGCATATAGGCATCTAGGGAGAGTTAACGTAGGTAAACTTATTGTCGACTGTACAATGTTTTCCGAACATGACAATGTAAAAAATGAACTCTGAGAAGATAAATCATTAGAATTTAGCAAGTTGTATTCTAAGTTATAATGACACAAACCCAGTAAACCGAATTCTTGCAAATAGGCTATTGGCTATTTAGTAAGAATGAGGTAATGAGAATGTATTTTCCTATGAGAGGATGAGAACGTTGATTTCCCTTTAAGCTTACTTACTTCTTACGTCTTCTGTGCCGTCCGTGGACTCTCAGGTCGCTGAACAGGTCAAGAGGGTTCCACCAAGGTGGTCACAATCATTTATTTTCACCAATTTGCAAAGTGCAAACATCGGTAATAACTGGCCTAACTTAACCTTCGAAAAATTCATTCAGATCATAAAAACAGCCCTGCACCAGGAAAAGCTTAAGTTCATGTTTGAATTTACTTATTTTGTTTATTTCTTTGATTTTTTGAGGGAGTCTTTGGAACATTTTTTAAACCTGCATACACGGGTTTATGTTCAAATTTGGTGAGCCTGTGCTGTTCTGCATATGTGCCTTTATTTCGAGTGTTGTGATTGTGGTTGATTTCTGGGGGTTTGATGTTCTGTTTCTTTACATACATGATTGACTCATATTAAGTAAAGACTGGGAACCATAAGGACTTCTAACTGAATGAAGGCGTCTCTGCAGCTTTCCCTGAATTTGAGGTTGAAAATTTATCGAATTGCTTTTTTTGCAAAGTAATAACAAAGCTTACAAAGTAATAACATTTAAATTAAATAACAACTCAAAAAGGCTGCAGTTTCACGATTAATTTATTTTTAATTTGGAGTAGGCCTACCTTTCTACATTCAAACAAAAATAGCCTACTCTGGATTATAATAAATCGTATTTTTGAATCACTGTCTAAGCTATATGCTGTTTATTAAGGAAACGATGAAAAATAAATTATAATAAAGAAGGTAAAGGAAGATAAGACACAAATAACCTCCTTGTTTATTGTCAGATAACGGTTTATAGGTTAGGTTGTCACGAATTATGACGTCATGATTTGAAAAACTGTTCTATTTATGCTTGTGAGTATTGGATCGGATTAGTTCAATACGACCTCGTCCATGACGTCATGCCATTTGGCTCCGCTGCTCTGTTTATGCCAGTGACATTCGTAGTGGGACCCGTCCTGTGGCCAGACGCTCGTGTGTTCG